>PVKC010009782.1:0-26421 GCA_004027635.1 Crocidura indochinensis | reverse complement strand
AATAATAATGTCATTAAATTCTTCTTAAAATCTTATAAGATTTTATGTTAGTGCACCAGGCATCACTTCATATAAATGGAAAATATGGATTACCAAAAAGAGAGGTGTTGTACACCCCGAGGCAGACAGGTCTGAAGCAGCAGAATATCTGCAAAGGAGTAATAAACCAAGCCAGTCAGGAGAGAGAGCCATGAAATCAGTCAGTGCCTCGAGGTGCGTCTCTGAGTGCACCAATACAAAACTGCCTCTTTCTTCATTAAATCAACACCCATTCACCAGGAGTGGGAAGGGAGAAAGAGAAAGAAATATTTTGTCCTCCCCTTTTTTTCTTTCTTTCCTTCAAACATAACCACATAACTTGAACCATCTGTTCCACCTTACAAATTGAGGGGGAAATAATGGAGGGTACCAAGATCAAACAGTTGTATTAACATTGAATAGAAATAAAAATGATCAGAGAGAGAGAGAGAGAATAAACAATTAGACACTACATATAAAAGGAGAGATTTAAGAAAAAGAGGAAGATATGGGAATGCCTTTGCTTGGTTGATAATGGGGTGTCATCTTATAGTACACAGAGAAGTTTATAAAAGGCGTAGCAACTGCTTCGTGCTTCCTATTGCTGACTTGAGTAGCCCCATGTATTTAAGAGGTGAATATTTTACACAATAAATAATTTTTCTGTAAGAGAGAGAATATAATGATTGTCTATACCAGGATTTGATAAAGTATACCCCACTTTGTGTGTATACATAATATATATTATAATACATATTTTTTGTGTACATGATGCCTATTGCTTTTGAACTTCCGGGGTAGAAATGCACATTTATGACTAAGATAATGTGACCTAAAAAAACAAAAAGAAATACAACCTAGTCCTTTAAAAATGACAACTTCCTAGTCTGGATCATCATTATTTTTATCTTTATGCTCAGGGGTTACTCCTGCTCCTGGCAGGCACGGGGGACCATAAGGGGCACCAGGATTCGAACCGATGACCTTTTGCATGAAAGGCAAATGCCTTACCTCCATGCTATCTCCCGGGCCCCGGGTTAGATTCTTTTTCTTGTTAAGTTCTGTCACTACCTTGTATACCTTAGATATTAGCCCTTATATGATGAGTATTGGGTGAATAGTTTCTCCCATTCTGTGGGTGGTCTTTGTATCCTCCTCACTGATTTCTAAGAGTTGTAGAAGCTTCTCAGCTTAATATAGTCCCATCTGTTTAACTCTGCTTCCACTTCTTTGGACAGTGCTGTTTCCTCCTTGAAGATGCCCTTAGTCTCAATGTCATGGAGTGTTTTATCTATGTGTTCTTCTATATACCATATGGTTACATGTCTGACATCAAGGTCTTTAATCCATTTGGATTTGACCTTTGTACATCATGTGAGAATGGAGGTCTGGGTTTGCATTTTTATATATGGCTGACCAGTTGTTCCAGCACAACTTGTTGAGAAGCTTTCCTTGCTCCATTTTGCATTTCTTACCCCTTTATCAAAGATTAATTGGTTGTATGTCTAGGGAACATTCTCTGAATATTCAAATCTATTCCATTAATCTGAGGGTCTGTCTTTTTTCCAATACCTTGCTATTTTAATGACTATTGCTTTGTAGTACAATTTAAAGCTGGGGAAAGTGATGCCACCCATCTTCTTACTCCTAAGGGTTGCTTTAGCTATTCATGGGTGTTTATTGTTCCAAATGTATTTCAAGAGTGTTTGATCCACTTCTTTGAAGAAAGTCATGGGTATTCTTAGAGGAACTGCATTAAATTTGAACAAAATTGGGGAGTATAGCCATTTGAATGATGTTATTCCTCACAATACATGAGCAGGATATGCTTCTTTATTTCCTTGTATCCTTTTTATTTCTTAAAGCAGTGTTTTACAGTTTTCTTTGTATAGGTCCTTCACTTCTTTAGTTAAGTTGACTCCAAGTTATTCGAGTTTGTGTGACACTAATGTGAATAGGATTGTTTTTGTAATGTCCATTTCTTCTCTATCATTATTGGTGTACAAGGAGGCCATTAATTTCTGCATGTTAATATTATAGCCTGCCGCTTTGCTATATGAACCAATCTAAAACTTCTAGAAGTTTTTTGGTAGTTTCTTTAGGGTTTTCTATATGTATCATGCAATCTGCAAACAATGAGAGTTTGACATCTCCCATTCCTATCTGAATGCCCTTGATATGTTTTTCTTACCTAATTGTTTTGGCAAGTACTTTTAGTACAATGTTGAATAGGTGTTGTGAGAGTGGGCAGCCTTGTTTTATACCAGATTTTAGATAAATGGGTTTTAGTCTATCTCCATTGAGAATATTTGCCAGTGATTTGTGGTAGATGACCTTGACTATATTGAGAAAAGTTTCTTCTATTCCATTGAGAGTTTTTTTTATCATGAATGGGTGTTGGAACTTAACAAATGCTTTCTCTACATCTATTGATAAGATCATATGGTTTTTATTTTTCCTTTTATTGATATGATGCATTATGCTGATTAATTTATGTATGGTAAGCCATCCTTGCATTCCTGGAATGAAGCCTACTTGATCTTGGTGTATGACCTTAATGAGGTGTTGGATTCTATTTGCCAGGCTTTTGTTGAGGACCTTTGCATCTGTGTTCATCAGAGATATTTGTATGTAATTTTCTTATTTAGCAGCATTTCTGTCTGATTTTGGTATCCGGATGATGTTAGCTTCATAAAAACTATTTGAGGAGAGTTCCTGATTCTTCCTTTCATGAAAGTCTAAAAACGATTGGTAGTACCTCCTCTTGAAAGGTTTGAAAGAATTCATTAGTGAATCCACCTGGACCTGGGATTTTGCTTTTTGGAAGAATTTTGGTCATCATTTTAATTTCTTCAATAGTGATGGGATTGTTTAGATTTGCTAGATCATTTTGTTCTACCATGGAGGATTATAAGATTCCAAGAATTTATCCATTTCTTCCAGGTTCTCAGGTTTTGTGGCATAGAGTTTCTCAAAGTAGTCTCTTATTACCCTTTGGATCTCTGTATTAGCTGTAGTGGTCTCCTCCTTTTCATTTTTAATCTAGTTTATTAAGTTTCTCTCTCTATCTCTCTCTTTCTTTCTTTCTTTCTTTGTGAGTTTTGCTAGTGGTTTATCAATCTTATTTATTTTTTCAAAGAACTAACTTTTGCCTTTGTTGATCTTTTGTATTACTTTTTGTGTTTCCACTTCATTAATTTCTGCTCTAAGCTTTGTTATTTCCTTCTGCCTACCTATTTTTGGTTACATTTGTTGATCTTTTCTAATTTTATAAGCTGTGTTATTAAGCTGTTTATGTGGGCCCCTTTTTCCTTCTTAATGTGTTCTGGCAGAGTTATAAATTTCCTCTTAGTGCCACTTTTGCTGTGACCCATAAATTCTGAAAATTTGTATCTTTATTGACATGTCTTTCTAGAAATGTTTTATTTTCCTCTTTGATTTCATCTCTGACCCACTAGCTGTTCAATAGTGAACTATTTAATTTCCAGGTGTTAAATTTTTCTACTATGTCCCTTTGTAGTTCACTTTTAATTTCAGTGCCTTGTTATCTGAGAAGGTAGTCTGTATGATTTCTATTCTCTTGATTTTGTGGAAGTAGGTTATATGGGCCAGCATGTGGTTTATCCTGGAGAATGATCCATGTGCATTGGAGAAGAATGTGTATATAGTTTTCTGGGAATGGATTGCCCTATATAAATATACTAGTCCACTTTCTTCCATTTCTCTTTTCAGAGCTGATATATTCTTGTTTGGTTTAAGTCTGGTTGACCTATCAAGGGTGACGGGGCAGTGTTGAGGTCTCCCACTATTATTGTGTTGCTATTAATGTCTTCTTTTAGATTTGTCAACAATTGTATTAAATATTTTGCTGGTCCATCATTGGGTACATATATGTTTAGGAGTGTGAATTCTTCATATTGTACATACCCTTCTTTGTCCCTTATAGCTTTTCTGAGTCCAAAGTTTATGTCAGCTCATATTAATATGGCCACTCCAGCTTTAAGAAAGTTGTTTGCTTGGATTATTTTCATTTAATTTTTTATTTTGAGTTTGTGTTTGTTCTGACTACTCAGATGTGTTTCTTATAGTATCAGAAAGTTGGATTTGGCTTTTTGTTCCATTTTGGCAATGTGTGTGTCTTTTAACTGGTGCTTTTAGCCCATTAATGTTGAGAGAGATAATTGTCATGGGATTTAGCCATCTTCGTGTAGAAGTTTGTTGTGTCTGTTGGTCTATCTCGTCTTAAAGTAGACCTTTCAGCTTATCTTTTCTTCCTGGGTCTCTGGAACTCCAATGATTCTTATCTCGTTTCTATTGAATTTATCAAAGACTTCTATTTTCATCTGTTCACATTCTTTGAGTATTTTTAATTTATTTTTTATTGTCTGATCACTTGCTTTAAGGTTCTTTTCCAATCACTTCTGCTGTAAGTGCTGCTGGTGTTGTTCTGCATCTCATCTTCCAGACCACTGATTCTGTCCTCAGCTGCTGTTACTATGTTGGAGTTTCCAGTGAGGTTTTCATCTCCCCTACTGTGTTTATCAGACCTGTTATTTCAGCTTGGAGTTTTCTGATTTCTATATTTGTGGTCTGTGAAGCTCTATCTAAGTTTTTCTGGATTTCTAAGAACACCCTCAATATTTCTTTTCTAAATTCCTTATCTGAGAGTCTAACTAGGTGGTTGGTACTTTTTGGGTCATCAGAGCTGCCATTTTCATTCTCTATGCATGGTGTTGTCTTGCATTTTTTATCATTGACATGCTTGTAGTGTGGTTTTCATATTTGTTGTGGTGTGGTTTTCATATGTGTTGTGGTGTGGTTCATGGGCTAGAAGATGCTCATGGCCCAGAAGCGAAGCTAAGTGGCTGCACTCCTCTGGCTCCATACTTCTCAGATGGAGACAGCCTACCTTGCTTATGAGCCCTGAGGATATTATGTTTGCTGCAATCTTTCTAGGTTGTCTCACACTGGAAAGCAGGAAAGCGAAAAACAAAACAAGGATGAATCAGTAGCCTTTTTTTTTTAATTTTTATTTTGACCATCTTGGCTTACATATCTTTCACAGTAATAATTTAGGTGCATATTAATATCAAATCAGGGAAATTCCCATCACCAAATTTGTCCTTTCTCCATCCCCGTTCTCTTCCTGCAACCCATGTCCCCCACCATCAACCCCTGGGCTGCTAGAGTAAGTGATTCCCTCTGTGTCTAGTTTAGTACTCATGATCATATATCTGTTTGGTCCTGGTTGCCTCCCTTGTTTCCCCCTCTATTTGAGAGGCAGAGCTAGATAGTTCGAGTTATGTGGTTTTGTTTGAAGGAAAGAAAGACAATAGAATGGGATAAAAAAAAATCAAATAAGCTGAAAATGGGCGGAGTCCTTCTAGAGGCTTTCAACCTCAATTTGAGAGAGGACAGGAAAAACATAAGTGAAGCACTGCAACAATACAGAAAGAAATATCAAATAAAATATCCAGTGAGAACTACAGCAATAAACACAAGCACCACACAATAGTCTCCGTCCTGAAATCAAACCATGCAGGAGTGCAAAAAGAACGAGAAAGATAAAATAAAATAAGATTGGAGACATCAACGCCAATATCTACAACAAAATAAAGAACTCAAAAAATCAATCAATAAATAAATATATAAGTAGATAAAAGGATTATGTTGTGCTTGGTTTTCCCCCTGCATAGGCACAGTAACAATAAATAGGAGTAAAATAAGTGAGCAAATTATGGGGTAGACTGAGGAAAGAAGCTCTTCTTTTTTTGTTTTGTTTTAGTTTTAGGGTCACACCTGGCGGTGCTCAGGGGTTACTCCTGGCTCTGTGCTCAGAAATCACTCCTGGCAGACTCAGGGGAACATATGGGATGCCAGACATTGAATCTGGGCCAGCTCAGGACAGGCAGTATAAAAAGCAAATTCCTCACTGATGTGATATCCCTCTGGCCCCAAGGCTCTTCTTTTTTTATTTCATTTTGGTCGATGTGTGGGGGAGCATAACCAGTGGTGCTCAGGACTTTCTCCTGACTCTGTGTGCTGTGCTCCTAAGGACCTGGTGCTGGGGATCCAACCCAGGTCAGCCACAGGCAAAGCAAGTGCCTTACCTAATAATGCTATCACTCTAATCCATGGTAAGTATTATGGAAAAAATGAACATCCCATTAGTCAAAATGGGGTCATGTGACCATCAGACCATCATGGAAGTCTGAGAGAAAGAGAAAAAGAAAAGAACTTTATCATGAAGAACCTAAAGCAACACTTTATGGTTGATAAACACCTCTTATGAATGTTCTATTAGGCATATTTTCATTTAAAAATAAATGAGATAGGGGCCCGGGAGATAGCATGGAGGTAAGGAGTTTGCCTTTCATGCAAAAGGTCATCAGTTCAAATCCCGGTGCCCCATATGGCCCCCCCGTGCCTGCCAGGAGTGATTTCTGAGTGATTTCTGAGCATGGAGCCAGGAGTAACCCCTGAGCACTGCCGGGTGTGACCCAAAAACCGAAGAAAATTAATTAAATAAATAAATAAATAAATAAATAAATAAATAAATAAATGAGATATTTTCCCTGTATTTCATAGTTCAAGGTATCTAATATATTGTTCTTCTATGCATTACTGACAAGGTCAACACTTTTGGCCAAGGTAAATCATAGGCACTCCTTCCTAGCAGTCAGTCTTAAGATGGGAGAAAAGAGCAAGTTATTTCTGAAGGAGACTACTGGTTGCTCTAGCAACCCAGAATTACACCTTTGATTATGATGTTCATGTATTTAGACACAATGCTGGCTCTGCTTGGTACATTCTAGTCATGGCTCTTGTAAGCTTGCTCATTCAGGATTGCACAATTTCACTGTTGCGCTTAAACACACAAGACTATGTACAAAAGATTCCATGTTCTGTTGTGACTCTGAGGATCCCAGACAGCAGGAGAATGTGGCCTCAATAAAGACACTTGTCTCTCCCACTAGGGAGGCATATATTTTACATTCACAGCATATCCATTGGAATAGACCTTGTAGTAGCCTTGTGTTCAGTCTATTTGTGAGTAGTGGTTTCCTTCACTGATAATGCAACTTGAGAGCAATCGCATTGCCTGTGGCCAAGCACAATGCTACTCCAATCAGATCAAATTTTGTTAACTAGGGAGAAGAGAGGTTGGAGTGAATCTGAATAGCGGCCACAATGATTGTCACATCAAAACAATTACTGAAATTATTATTATTGATTAATTTAAGTGGTTACATAAAATTGAATTACATGGTTTCTGTGAAAGAATGCAGGGAAGTACACAAACTATTTTAGAAGTCTGTTTTGTAATTTGACCAGTAAGGACTTTCTAAGTCTTCAGAAAATGGAGCATTACAGATATATTCTTATGCCCAAACTGTATTCATTCAATGAATATTTCATAATAGCCTCTGTGTGTTTTAAATCCCTTCTGCCTGTTCTCTGTGACCCCTGGGTGTTTATGCACATTACTTCCTCTGAAAAGAAAAATTCCCTTCATAGTCTTGTCTTCCAATCCCTAAATCTGGCTGTCTTTAGCCCATCTTCAGGTTTCAGTTTAAATAGTTTGCCTCAGGAAAACTTTTCTCTAACTTCATATAATTACATTATGTCTATTCATGACTGCCTGTCATTCCACTATCATTATGCTCATTGTACTTCATTGTAATTATTTTTTATTATCCCTCTCCTTCACTATAATATATGCCCCACAAGGTCTAAGATTATGCACACTTTGTACAATAGTACCTAGCAGGCTGCTTGGTCCATGTTAATATGGAACTGTTGGATTGAATCACTCAAACCATATAAGCCAACCTGAGTCATATACAGTGATTAGAGCATTTTCCTTGCATGCAGCTCATTTGTATTCAGTCCTCGGAACTCTATAAGGTCTTCCAAGGTCCCCTAAAGAGTGACTTCTCAGCACATAGCCAGGAGTAAAGTAAGTCCTGAGCAATGTAAGTAAGTCAGTAAGCCCTGACCCAAAAAGCAAACAAAAAAGTGTAAGTTCCGAAAACAGAAACTGAGGCATAATAATAATAATAATAATAATAATAATAATAATAATAATAAAAATCATAGGGCTTCATGGGCCAGAAAGATAATATAAAAGGTAGGGTGTTTGACTTGCACATGGTTGACCCAGGTTCATTCTCCTATATCCTATTTGCCCTCCAATCACCACCAGGAATGATTTCTGAGTGTAGAGTCAGGAGTAACCCCTAAGTAACATTGGGTGTGGCAAATATATATTTATATATATATTATATTTATATACTACTTCATGCTTCATCTACGATTAACACAGAAGAATAAACAAGTCATTAGAGAATACAAATGTGACAAGTCTAATCTATGTCTTATAAGATGTCTTGACCAAGTAGTTAAGGTGAGTAAGAACATTTTTAGGAGGAAGGAACACTAGTCCAGAAAAAGACAAGTGAAATCCTAAATCATGGCAGTTGTCAGGGGAAAGGGTCACAGGAAAGTCACAATATATTTAGAAAGTTGAACAGAATCTGAGAAATTGCTTGTCAATGTTGAGGAAGCAGAGGTGTCCCAGATGATCTCAACATTCCCCCCCTAGGCAACTGGGCTGAAGATAACACCATTTATGAATTATGAATTAAAGAAGCAAATGTTTGGGATTCGGAACTAAGCTGAAAAGCAAAATGTGAAGGTTTGGGGAAACTTCTGCTGATGATAAAAAGACTGAAAAGTTTGAACTGCAAGAAATATTTGAGAGAAATTGGAGATGAAAGCTGAAGACATGTGCCCAAATGAGACTAAATTCAGTTTAATAACTGAAAAAACAGGACATTACTGTCAAGCAATACAATTACTCTCAACCAGCAAATCAAACCCACTTACAGATTCAAATGAATGATGCTTTCTTTCAAACGAGTAACCCCAGGAGAGCTTGTACTCATGCGATCTCTGCTGCTACTACTATTAAATATAAAAATATTTCCAATGCTTCTGGGGGGGCATTTTTTTAAAATATAATGAACAGGATCAGTTTTTGGTTATCCTCAATATTTATTATGTATGATAAAAATTAGATTCAAAATAGTTAGCCTGTGTCTTATCAATAAGGGGAACAAATGACTACACTCCTAAATATCATTCAGGTTCAAAAAAGGGGGGTGAAGAAAAATTTTCCAGTATGACTTACAAATGACTCAAAAGAATTTTTTTTTTGGTTTTGGGGCCACACCTGGCTATGTTCAGGGGTTACTCTGGGCTATCTGCTCAAAAATAGCTCCTGGCAGGCACGGGGGACTATGTGGGAAGCTGGAATTCAAACCAATCACCTTAGGTCCTGGATTGGTTGCTTGCGAGGCAAACACCACTGTGCTATCTCTCCGGCCCCTTCAAAACAATTTTAATTCAACAAATACATTCCCTCCATGTCCATGAGCCCAGTACAGTGTTCTTATGTGCACAATACAAACGGAGAAAAAAAATTTTTTAGAAGGGAAGCTCTGGATGTTTTTTTTGGTTTTGGCGTCACTCCTGGCAATGCTCAAGGAACCATAATGGATGTTTGGGATTAAACCTGGGTCAGACAAATGCAAGGCAAGTGCCCTATCTACTGTACTATAGATCTGGCTCTCCTTATGTGTTTTGAGTTATAGCAGTATCATTCTAGTAAGTTCTTAACTTCTGCTTGCTCCATTGAAAGCCATGTTACATCTGGTTTTCACATAGCTAGTTCAATGCCTCTTTCTGGTGCCTCCAAGCTCCCTGTATATTGCTCTTTGAGATGATGCTAAAATTATCACTACTTGCCTGCCTCGAATAGTGCCTGACACAAAGTAATGGGTAATAATTGAATAGGCAAATTGGTTAATGAGGGAGTAAGTGAATGAATAATTTTAAAACTTCAGGGGCCCGGGAGATAGCATGGAGGTAAGGCGTTTGCCTTTCATGCAAAAGGTCATCGGTTCGAATCCCGGTGCCCCATATGGTCCCCCGTGCCTGCCAGGAGCAATTTCTGAGCATGGAGCCAGGAGTAACCCCTGAGCACTGCCGGGTGTGACCCAAAAACCAAAAAAAAAAAAAAACTTCAGTCATATTTCTGTTTTAAATGAGCTGTCTCCAGAGAGTCTCTTGTTAATCAATTGGTCTATCTAAATAGCCACATGCCCTGCCTCTATCATCTATTTCTTTTCACTTTACTTTCTACACTGTGTTTTCAAATATCTAAAATTTTGTGAGAATTTTTCTAATTTTGTGTGCATTTATCTTTTCAATGTTGTGTTCCTACACTGGATCAAATCTTCATAACAGTGCATTTGCCTAAGTTATTCAAAGATGAATCTATCAAAGGCCTAGCATAATAGTTCCTTCTTAAATAAATAAAGGCATACTGAAGTTACCTGTTGCTATAAAATAAATAAATTATTCCAAAACTTATGACTTAACAATAATTTCTGGCTAGGGGCATAGGGTTAAGGTGTTTACTTTGTATATAGCCAAACCCATTTAAATCCCCCAGAGAAGCAGCATCAGGAGTGATACCTGGTAACAGAGTCAAGAATAAGTCCCAAGTTTGCCTTCTAAATGGCTGGCCCAGGTTTGATCCTCAGCATTCCATATGGTCCCCTGGAGCACCACCAGAAATGAACACTGAGTGCAGAGCCAGGAGAAACCCCTGAATACTGATGGGTGTCCCACCCCAAGAAAAGGAATAGTCCTAAAGCACCACTGGGTGTGATGCAAAAACAATCACTTCTTTATCCCTTATGAATTTGTGGATTAGGAATTAGGATACATTTTTGGTGAGAAATTCTACTGGAACCTGAGGTTCTTCAGTGATTTTTAGCACGTAGATGGGGTAATCAATTCTAGAGGGTCCAAAATAGTTTTGCTTATATTTTTTATTCCTTGATAGGGCTGACTGGAAGACAGGCCTACCTGGGCCTGATAAGCAGGGTGCCAACCCCTGACATTCCCTACAAGGTGGTCCAGTTCTTACCTGGTGATTGAAATATTCAAGTATGAACAGGATCCACTAATGAAGGGATGAGTAGCAGACACTGTATGACTGAAACTTAATCACTATGAATTTTGTAACTGCATCTCACAGTGGTTCAAATAAAAAATTATTTTGACCAAAAAAAAGGGGGACAGAAACAAAAAGAAGAACTAAAAAAAAGAACATTAAAATATATAAAGGGCATAAAAATTTAAGAGTCCCAACAGTTACATTTGGGTCTTTATCATCAAGTCACTAAGTCTAGGAGAATTAGATCTCTTCTCTTAAGAGATTAACACATATTTATGTTTTCATCTTCTACCTTACATAAGGGGAAAAATAATTATCTGTAAAATCAGGTAGGATTTTAAAACACAATACTACTTGAAGATTCAGGTGTAGTCAAGAAAAACTATAATGCAGAAATATTTTCTATGACCACAAAAGATACATCCTTTAGCATACCAAAACTGGAGAGCAATGTCTACTAAGTACCAGCCTGGTTTACTGATTATATGTAATATTTTATTTAGTCTTCACAAACCACACCATTTTGTGGATATTATAACAATCTTCCTTTTTACAAATCTGGTCCTTTTTACCAATTGGACATCAAGTAATTGTTCAAGATCACACATTACAGGCTGTCCAATTACAGACTGTCCAATTCCAGATTCCATAATCTTTTTAGTTTGTTTGACTTTTTTTTTTGGTTTTTGGGCCACACCCAGTGACGCTCAGGGGTTACTCCTGGCTATGTGCTCAGAAGTCGCTCCTGGCAGGCACGGGGGACCATATGGGAACCGGGGGATCGAACCGTGGTCCGTCCTAGGCTTGCGCATGCAAGGCAGCAGGCACCTTACCTCCTGCGCCACCTCCCAGCTCCATGTTTATTTGGCTTTTTGGTAACACACAGTGATGCTCAGGGCTTACTCCTGGCCGTGCACTCAGGAATCACTTGTGGCAGATTTAGAGGACCAGATGAAATGCCCATGGTACATGGTGTTCATAACCATATCTATGAAATTATATGAGGAAGGAAGGTATTCACAAAAATGTGTTATAATGCATCATAAAGATACTATTCCTACCTAAAAGTGAGTAGGAAGGATGCATTTTAAGAGAAGGGAAAAAATTTGCTTTACAATCAACCTTAAATCTTCATCCTACCTCATCTTTTTTTTTTCATTCTACCTCTTCTTAGTAATAACTTTGCAACCGTGGGCAAGTTGTTTCACTTTAATTATGCCTGTATAAAATAGGGATGATGATATCTTTCTTGTGGGATACAAAAAATATGAAAGGGAATGTCTTAAAGTGGCAAGAAAAGCAGCATCATATAGAAAGATTTTAAAATGTTCATTCTTTCTCAAATGACTTTCTCAAATTTTTCAGAATTTCTCCTGACATAATTAAATATTTATACTTAGTGGGCAAAGGATTCTCTAGTCATCTGTATTTATTTCTGCCAGTCTGATCCTATCTAATGTGGACAGCAGAACTGATTCACCTAACAAAAGTAAGGCTACCTAACAAAAGTTAACCTAACAAGGTTACCCACCTGAATTGATTCTCCTAACAAAAGCAAAGATACAAAGTACCAAGGAGCTATCAACACAATTTTTCATTGAGTGTTGAAAATAGCTTTAGAAAAGGTTTACTTTTTAGTTAAAATTAGAATTAGCATGACCTATAAAATAATTTGGAAAAAGTGTTCTAGATTTAGCATCTAGCTTCCTCTGAGTATCAATGGAGCAGAAATGGTGATATTAGGACAGTGGTAATTCCAATTCCTCATCATCTTCACACTATATAAGCACAAATATTTTACTATTCATTGTATAGAAATGTTTTTGTAAGAAAATTTCCTTTATATAGCTAAAAGCACCAGATTGAATCTCATTCACACATAATTTATGTTTTATAATTTACAGTACTATTTTAAAATTCAAATTAGTGATTTTCCTGACAAAGAACAAAGCATAGCCAATATTAACCAAACTCAATCCTACACTCTCTGAAAAGAATCTAAACCACACTTGAAAGCAAGCAGGCAGTCTAAGTCTTTTGAGCTTAAGTGCACCATTAGTCTAGGGAAGAAGTAGGGCACCTTGCAGTGACCTAAGGAAAAACATGAAGCTATGAGAAGTGAGAGAAAAGAGGTGCCAGCGGTCAAGCGCAGAATAATTTTACAGAAAGTCCTGGACAACTACATGACAAATACAAAAGATTAAAACATTACTAAATTCTAATCATATTCTATTAACCATGTACTTCATTTGAGAACCTGAATATATAGAGAATATAGCATCTATATTCTAATAACTTAATTTTCCAAATCCAATGTGAAGATAGGAATAGGACTGCTCTCAAGCAGTCAAATGTGGCAATGATGAAGCAGCAACAGAAAAGAGATGAGGAGATAAAGTCTAAGCATTCTAATCTTCTTCAAATTGATGAAGTTATTTCTATTTTACAGATGAGAAGACCAGCTGAGACACTGGGATTTTGCAGAAAACAGATTTCAGGGAGACTTTAAAGAGAAACATGGAAGATTAGGGGCCCACTGCTCAGGGAAGGGTTGTTTAGGACAGAGTCCAGGCTATTGACACAGAGCAATTAAATAAATGGTGCACAACTATCACAAAGCCATTTATGGTCAATGACTTACACATGAGTCACAAATCTGTTCATGATGTAAGTGTAACATGAAATGTCCCAATGCATTAATCAGTGGAGATAGAGTTTAAAGGAATAATAGTACTAATCAATGCCCACTAAGTCATTATCACCAAGTTCAGTGGCCAAACCAAAGAAAGTGAACTCTGTACCATGGATGTCAATCAAACTCTATAAAGTCATGTGCTTCCTGACAGTCATGGAAACTTCCATAAATTATCACATGTAGGACTTTTTCTTTTTTGAGATTAGCACACAACTAAATGAGATACAATAGGAAATAAGAGAAGAAAGTCTGAAAGTCATACGGGTTATCAAGGTTCTGAGTCATCAGTTGTAGCAAGAACGTAATCAGAAGATTGCTACACATCCTGGATCTTTTTTGTTTGTTTGTTTGCAAGGAGCAAGGAGAGAGAGAGATGTGGAACATAGCGATCGACAACAGTCACACTAGACCCCACAACTTGAGGGAAAAAAAAGTGCTCTACATAGAAGTGCAAGCAGTCTCTCCTATGTTCTGATTTGAGTTTGACCTAAAAGGGTATCTTTTCCCTTACCAAAAATATTTCTCCCTTGTACTGAGATGCTGAAAATGTACATTTCCACTGTTGCTTCAGGCTTGCAGATGGAAAGGCCTAGATATGTTGGGAAATGAGGCCAGGGTGGGGCAGCCAGAGGAAAAGGGACCTGGAGAGTCTGAGATGACTTCTCTCAGGAACATGCAGAAAGGGTAGCAGGGATCAGGAAGCATAATGGAAAGCTCTTGCCAGAGTTGAAGAATTTGGTCCTACTTGCCACTATATTTTTACCCCTCCCATTCTATTATCTTAGTATCTGCTGGGGTTCAAATCCTTAATATGCCCCCTCATGTCCATCCCATCATCACTTCCCTGGTCTATGTCTCAATATTGCTACTTGAAATCCAGAAATAATTCAGCCTTCCTAGAGATTATCCTTCACTCCAGTTACCATAAACTCATAACGCTCTCAGAATGCCTCTTTAAATGTCAGCCTGGGGCTGGAACTATATTCATTAGGTAAGGTGCACGTGGCTGGCCCAGATTTGATCTCTGGCATTCCCTATGTGTATATAATATGTATATGGAGAGTCAGAAGAAAGTCCTGAGCATCATTAGGTATAAACCCAAACAAACGAAAAAAAAAAACTAAAAATAAAAAAAACATCAATCTGATCAAGTAATTAAATTCTAAAATCCAAACTTTAAAAAAAAATGCATACCCCACCCCCTTCAATCTAGACTTATTTTTGACATTGTCCCAAGGTTTCTGGTTCCTCAAAATTATCTTACTGTCAGTTATATTCTATACTTCTTCAGTCACTGTGAAAAACTTATAATTTGTACATTCTTAGTATTTCCTAATAGATTCTTATCTTTGCATATCTTTCTACCCAAAAAGCTCTCTTCTCCTCCCACCTCTGGTTAAATTAATTTCTCCAAATTATTACTTTCTTTTCTCCTTTGAACTATGAGTTTTGCTTTCTTGGTATCCTTGGTACTTTTAAGACGCCTAAGATATGACTGGCTACTTAATGCTGAGCAAATATGAACAATTGCTGCTATTAGGTAGAAAATTTCTTGTGCCAGGTATACTACTACCGTTTCCAAATAATAGGTATAATGTTTGAACACAGCTGTTACATGTAAATTTAATCTTTTGCTCAACATCTCCAGAAGTTCAGCATCCTGACTGTCACTGGCTTGGAAGAATATTTTTTTCACAGATTTCCTATCTAATCCCATTTTGTTTGCTGATCTTCTACTTCCCCAAATGTATAACATACCATTGGAATCTACCCAAATCATTTCCTAAGAGTAACCCCTGATTACAAGTACAAAACAACTTCAATATCTTTGTAAACTATGAGATCTTCATAAAAAGTTAATAATAATAAAGGACATCTTCTAAGAAACTTGTTTCCTCTGCCCTTATTACTACTAAGTCTTCATCTCCAAAGGGAGATGAAATAATTCTTGATCAAGTCATCCAATGTATATCTTAAATCCTTTTTTAGAGCTATCTCAATTTATCTAAATATATCAGGACCATCAATAACCAGTCAACCAACCACAGCAATAACTGAGAGCTAAAGGCAATAATTGGCATGCCATCTTATCAAGGGACTATATTACTTCCAAGTATTAGGTTATTAATTAAAAAAAACTAACTTCTTCAGGCTGGAGCAGTGGGTAGTGAGTGCACTTGCCTTGCATGGGACCAACCTGCATTCAAACTCAGGTATCCATATAGTTTTGCCAAGAGTGATTCCTAAATGCAAAGCCATGAGTATGTTTTGAGCACTGCCATATGAGATCCCCCCAAATAAAGTCAGACAAACAAAATTGGAGGTTTAGTCCATAATGTTAGGACTGCTGAGAAATTCTTTCAAATTAATAACCAGCCTCTTTATTTGAGTTTGATTAGCTTTGAGAGGTCAGTTCTTGGGGCTGGAGAGATAGCATTGAGGTAAGGCATTTGCCTTTCATGCAGAAGGGCAGTGGTTTGAATCCTGGCATCCCATATGGTTCCCGAACCTGCCAGGAGCGATTTCTGAGAATGGAGTCAAGGAGTAACCCCTGAGCGCTGCCAGGTGTGACCCCCCAAAAAACAAACAAACAAAAACAACAACAGCAACAACAAAAGAAAGAAAGAAAGGTCAGTTCTTAAGAAAGTCCTTCTTCCCTACATAGAATTACATGGGACAAGAACTAAGTGGAGCTAGAGAGGATATTAAGTAACTGATCAAAGTATGGCACACGTGTATTCAAAGATTACTTGTTCTTGCACCAAGAGGTAAATCTCTAAGTAGAACCTGTGTGGAACAGTAAGAGGATGTATATGCATCTACTTTTCAGAAGGACTGTCAACACTGTTAATTACATGAGAAAGGGTTAAGATCACTAGTTTTTTACCTCCCCAATTCAAAAGTTATTAGGATACAATAATAATGAATGATATTATTTCCTCTGCTTAACATTCTAGCTAAAATTTAGTGACTCAACATGAGAAACAAAAAAGAAATTTCTAAAGATAAACAGAAAATTTCCCATATGTTGTCCACTGTTTCACTTAATTCCTGATGCAGCTTTTTGATTTATGCATCGAGTAGTTATTAGATGAGAGATGTATCTCTTTGTCATAGGAAATTTATACCTAAACTCCTATTGAATTTTTTCAAGATTATTTTTTCTCTGCTCCATTTTGAGACTGCATTTGAAAAGAACATAGGCAAAGTTCTGCGATCTCCATTTTAGGGAGGAGTGGACAGGATTGTAAAGATTTAACTCACTTGTCCTATATCCTCATGAAATTTTGGTACTAGAAAGTACCAAAATTAATAAAACTCAGTTGTTACAGTCCCATACCTTACTTCTACCTTTGACTGCCCAAGAACAATAAGTTAAAAAATAACAGCTTTCAGAATTCACCAAGAAATTAGAATTTAAGCTTTCACTTAAATTTCTGAGTAGGGAACGGTGGAAGAGGGAGGTCAACACTGATGATGGTGGGAAATGTCCTAATTCGCTGTCACTTATGTACCTTAAATATAACTGTGAAAGACTTGTAATTCACATTGGTCTCAATATAAAAATCATAAAAACATTTTCTCTAGGTATAAATTTGAAGGTCCAATTATTAAGATTAATTAGGAGGAAAAGTATTATATGCCACAGGAATTTAAATATCCTTGCCTTATACATTAAATATTATTGATTTATTTCTAAGTTAATTAAGTATAGAATTGCTATAAATTTCAAGTCTATATCTGATCATTCTAATCTAATGCACCAGTGGTCATCAATATGTCTTTTGGAATCTTATAAGTAACCATAAAGAGTATACATTTATTTTTTAAAGTGTTTCCAGAATATCTAAAGCACTAGTTTAGAATTTGAATGTCAGAGTGCAATAGCTCATTATTTTGCTTCAAACGTCATTACTTAGTTTTTTGCATCTCTATGAAGGATCTCATAGGTTCCATCTATAATAAGCCGCTTATCCAGTATGTTAATTTTTAAAATGCTGCTCAGGAAAGAAGCTGCTTTTTTCTGATAAAGCCCCAGCTTTAACAGCATGTCCTTTGAGTTAATTCTCTAAATACAGTGCTAAAGTTCAGAGCAGTGATCTGGGCTGTTTAATTAGCCCCCGGTCGTACTGATGGGATAACATTTCTGTGGAGGAGATAGATTGGTTTTCCTTATTTGGACTCTGGTTCAGAGTTCAGTGGTCACTTTTAAGATTTCCTAAAGATTTGCTTGTCTTTGTTTTCAAAGAAAAACCATCCGTTCTCTTGCTGAATCATTACTCAGAAGCACTTGGTGGCTTGCTTACTGTGACTGTAAAATTATTGATCTGGCTTTCACCATAACAAATGATGGCAATCTTCTTCATATAGAGTAACTGAGTGTGATGGAAAAATCACTTGAGTTGTTTGTTTCAATAGCATTATCCATCACACAGAAAGAACTCAAATCTCAACCATTTTACTACTTTTTAATTCTTAGTAAATAAAATTATAAATTAAAATATTCCCGTTATATTTATGAATAGATGAGAAAATAAACACTATCTATAAAGTGTGACATAGAATGTGGGAAAATAAAGAGAAGGAATACTGACAAATGTAAAAACAAACCAAGCCCACATTAGGTGAATAAAATAAATGATAGTTGAAAACACATACTTAAGTCAATGAGGGGATTGAGCATGATAATATTAAAGAATTTAAAAGTGGTTAGAATTTAGAAAATCAAAAATGCCAGAGTTGATAATCTCGATAATTCAAGGGTACTAGATTCTTTTTTCAGAATCAGGCATAATTGAAATTCAAGATAAGCCAATGAGATCAGAAACTAAGCAATAAGCAAACAGAAGTGAGTATAAATAGATGTGAGAAGAAGCTAGGTAGACAAGAAAAAGAGAGATGGGGCCTGGGAGATAGCATGGAGGTAAGGCGTTTACCTTTCATGCAAAAGGTCATCGGTTCGAATCCCGGTGCCCCACATGGTCCCCCGTGCCTGCCAGGAGCAATTTCTGAGCATGGAGCCAGGAGTGACCCCTGAGCACTGCCGGGTGTGACCCAAAAACCAAAAAAAAAAAAAAAAAAAAAAGAGTTAGAGGACACAGCAGAGTTCAGTGGGAAGGATGAGAAACTGAACAACACAAAGCAGGTCCCCAAAAGAAAAGAAAAACAACTGGAAGAGTGATTTTGAAACCAGAAAATTCACAATAGCCAGTGGTATAAATGGAATAGGTAGAAGCATTTGATTCCATGGCAAGATGTCTGGAGACAATTATTTCCATAGGAAGAAACTTCATTTTTCAATCAGTATTTTGAAGTCTCAAAGTAGGAAACTGAATGACACATCTGACTAAAAACTGTTTATGACAAGGTTTTTGTGATTAAAATCATCAGTATTATAATTTCCAAGTTAGCTTTCCCTCTCTGTATCTACACACAGTAACTTATCTGTTACCTTAGTTAGCCATATCCCCAGAAAACTGCTGAAGGTAGTTTTCATGTAGCAATTTGCAATTGCTTCATCAGACAATTTTCTCTTCACATTAGATGACTAATGATATTATTTATGGTAGGGGTAGGGTGAGGAGTTGGGGTCACACATTACACTGCTCAGAGTTTACTTGACTCTGTGCTTAGGGTTCACTCCTGGTGCTACTCAGGGCACCATAAATGGTGCTGGAGATTGAACTCTGGTCAGCCACATAAAAGACAAAAAAAGCCTTATCAACTATACTAGCTCTTTGACTCCAAATTTTATATCTCTATATATGTATGTACATGTTCTAATAATATTTCCCTCCCTCGAAATTAGTCATGTCCACAACTTTTTATGAGGGATTCAAAAATATTACTTTTTCCAAAGTAACAACCAAAAAATAAATTATAAAAGTGTAGCGTACCCTTTTGCCTTAAAACCTGTGCTATCTCTTTGACCCAGCTCATACAATCTTTGCTCATCTTTATAAGCTATGCTCAGAGAGATATTCTTCTTGAATAAGTTTTAACCATGATATAAGAAACCCCCATAACTATAATTCAATCTGAAGTAGATTTGAAAACATGAGCTCTAAATTAAAACTACCAAATTGTAATGTGCTGGCCACAGTGGCAGCCAGGCAGTTTGGGGAGGTTGGTTGAGGGTGTGTAGAGTATGGAAGCATTGGTTATAGGAGTTGACAATGGTGGTGGGATTGGTGTTGAAACATTATATACCCAAAACTCAACTATCAATAATCTTGTAAATAATAGTTATTCAATTTAAAAATGTTAATTAAAGCAGATGAGTAAATTTTCTGGAACCTAACAACTTAGTATAACTAAGTATACGACTACTAGAAATCTTGCATCTACATTTGAGTTCACCTTTCTTTTCCCTTGCCATTCAAGTTTCTGAGGGACGAGGCAGTAATTGCACTTTGATCAACTTCTCTGTCCTTTCTCTAAGTCCTGACTTGTACAATGTTGAGGATAAAGGAGTTTAGAGGAAGAGAAAAGGAAAAAAAAAAGGCTTTTCTCAGCTAAACTCCTCTGTAAGCTCCTTTAGCTTTATCTAGGCTTTCATCATGGTATTCTGCCTAAGTAGGTACCTGCAAGAGTTCTTTAGAAGGTCCAGAAAGGCCTTTTGCCAATCAGCTTCTCCCTAGCCCCTAAGGCCCAGCCATCCTGGCTCCTTCCTTCTTGATCTACACCTTTTTGGTCTCCTTTCCTTAGTTCCCATCTGGACACCAGGAACTTCCAAGTCACTCAAGGAATCTCATGTACACATGTCAAAATGATGGGCTCAGAGACAAATTCTGTCTTCCTCCACTCACATGGAACCCCTTTTTCTTTCTTTCTTTTGCATTCACAGAAAAGGAAGTGTTTGGCCTACATGTATATTGCCTATGCAGACATCCAGTCGAAGACATTTATTATGGGTGATTCTCTTTGGAATTCTATCTGTTCTGCCTGGAACTGGGTGAAACTGCTTCCCTCAACTAATCACCAGGCCCACATGTCATACATGGCTCAATTCTTACCTTTGCCCCACTCCACCCCAACCCACCCCACCCTAGCCATCCTTTCAAAATCACATTTTCTGAGGAAATGAATACAGTTGCATGTAATAATTCCATGTATGGCAGTATATAGCCCCTACTGTGGAAGACTGTAAGAATATAGATTGCCTCTTTTTCCCTCAATGTAGGTTTTACACAACATCCTATTACATGATATTGCCATTATGAATCCACAAAAGACTCAAGGAAAATTGTCAACTAAAGAGAACTCCTCTCAGAGTTTCTTGGAGGTTTATATGAAGAGGTAGAAGACTTCTAGATTTAATGTTTTGGTTTTGATTTTGATGCAGAGGTTCACACTTGCAGCCATTGGTATCAATAGTTGGGTTTTAGATGCCCAGAGATAGTTTGGGGGTAAGCCACTTGTCTTGCATGTAACATTCCAAGATTTCATCCTTAGCATTCTAATCCTGGCCTAGAGTGAGCACTGACCACAGAGCCAGAAGAAAATCCTGAGCACCACTGAGTCTAGCCTCTCAAAACCAAATTAAATAAATATAAAAAAAAAATTGGGGTATAAGTTGAACAGCCTAGTTTGATTAGTTTTAGTTTTAGATTATATCATGTCAACTTGAAGTTAAAATGCTGTTATGTGGCTGGAGCAATAGCACAGTAGGTAAAGCAATTCCCTTACCCATAGCTGACCTCGGTTCAATCGTTGGCATTCCATATGGTCCCCAAGCCTGCCAGGAGTGATTTCTGAGTGCAGAGCCAGGAGTAACCCCTGAGTATAACAGGCTGTAGGCCTCCAAACTACAATTAAAAATTAATTAAATAAATAAAATGGGCCTGGTGTCATGATGAGGAGTGCAAGCCATCTCAGAGATCTTTTCCCCAAGTAGGTGCAATGAAGAAAGTCTCATCAGAGACCACCTCTCACACACTCTGATCTCACACTTGCACTTTCCAGAACTACAAAGAATACATATTCATGGTTTAAGCCTGTGCTCTCCAATCTTCTTCAACTCTGACCCCTACTTTCCACATTTTCTCCCTCTCATGGCTTCCTTATCCTGCTGCTTACCCCTAGTCTGCTTGCCCTTACTGACATTATTTTGACTTGTGGCCCTCTTGATCTATCCTAGGAGACCACATGGGGGAGATTATGTGTGACGCAGAAATACTTGTTTGGGCCACCTATTCTGTGGACTTTTGTTATACCAACGAATAAATTCTGATTGTTGAGTGCCACATCTGTCCCTACTGACAAACAACCCTAACTGAATTAATGAGAAAATAACATAAGTGACTATTACGCTATCAAATTGTTCTCTGAAGTTACCTGTCTTGGGCAAATTTTTTCTTATTTTCTGCTCCTCTTTCAGCTTTTTCAACTTGCACTTTACTTTTAATTCTTTGTCCTTTTTTAATTCTAGATGTTGACCATGAGCAGATATTGTGGAAGAACTATTAAGATGACACTTGTGTCTTGCCATTTTTCTCTAAATCCTTTTCCCTCATACTTTCCCCCCTATTTGTCTTTTGATGCTTGAGGTTCTCTTTACTCTTTATGGTGAAGCATCTGTTTTCATTTCTTACCTTCTTTTGATTTCTGCATCTATTTATTCTCCAACATTTGCAACATCTTTCCTTTGACACCTTCCTTTCAGTCGTCAAAAACAAATATGTTTCCAAAACGTCAAAAAGAAAATTTTATTATGTTAAAATATTGGCTTTCTGTGACTTAGTTTTTGATGATTCTATATTCTATATTGATTTCTTTCTAATATTTCTATTTATAAGGGAAAAAAAGATCGAGATAGTAGTTCCTATGGTCATAACAATAGAAGAGCAAGGTGGTATGTGTAAATTTAGGTTTTTATCATCGGAGATTGAGTGCTTATTTTTACATCCGTTCCTTTCAACCTATTTTATTTATTTATTTTGTTTTGGGGTCTTACCCAGAGGTGCTGCATTACTTACTGGCCTCCACAAGCAAAACATTCACTCCGTAGCTTGAGTCAACTCTCTGACCCTATTTTAATGTTTAATGTTTAATGTTAAGTAATTGTGATGTGCCAGATTCTCTGAGGCCTGTAAGAAGCACTAACATTTCTGCACATCAATGAATAGATAAAATAACATCTTGAAGCTACTGCCTCCTCCACAGATATCTTTGCTTTCCTATCTTTGTAAACTGAGAGTACACAAGCAGAACCAACAAGTTACCCAACAATGGATAATGGTTAACATTTGCTTTGTCCTCAAGGAGCTGAAGTTAAGAAAATAGAGAACTCTTTAGTAGCTAGATAGAGGAAAAAAAGGTCCATATCTAAAATTTCAAGTATTGAAAATAGCTAGTGGGAAAGAAAAAAATCATAATTAATAACACAACTAAGGAACATTCTCCCAAAGGGGGACAACAGAGACAGTGGAATGCTTCAGAATCACCTACAGTGACCGTTGAAAATGCCAATATGTGGGTTCCCTTCACACAGATTGAATCAGAATCTCTGGCTATGTATCTACTCCAGGTATCTGTGTGGCTCAATTTACCTGGTGCTGTTTCTATACATGACAATGCTTTTAAAAACAAAGGAGTTTCATAGTAAAGAAGGGCTGGATGACAATGAAAAATAACATGGCAATATAATCACCAAAAACCTAAAAAATGTAAAGTGAACTATAAATATGAGCCAAACCTACTATCTTTCCTATTTGGGGCTTTTTTTTGGGGGGGGGGGGGTTCACACCCGGCAGCACTCAGGGGTTATTCCTGGCTCTCCGCTCAGAAATCGCTCCTGGGATGCTGGGATTCGAACCACCGTCCTTCTGCATGCAAGGCAAATATCTTACCTCCATGTTATCTCTCTGGCCCCTCTTTCCTATTTTTTAAGTAAGCATTTATCTATGAGAATAAGTAGAAAGTTGTAAACTTGGACTTTTTTTTTTTCAGTTTTAGGGTTAAAACTTGGGGCTTCACACAAACAAGGTAAGTGTTATATAGATAGGATATAATCCCCCAAACCCTGGATCTTTATTGATTGTTTCAACAGCTGAAAAAATAAAATGTACTGTATCATCATCAATTTTCCAACTTCCAATGTGAGAAAAATAAAACCTTACTAATTAAAAGAAAATAAGTGTATTTTTTTGTTTGCACTACATTACTGGTAAATGCTGATGAAACAGTAACAACATTTATTATTCGTTATACTTCAGGTTCTGTTATTGGTTTATATAAATCTTAGCAAATCTCACAATAACCCTGTGATGCACCATATAACTCATGACCATTAATCAGAGAACAAATGAGTTCCATTTATGGAGGTGAAGCATATCACAGGTAGTAAATAAATATTTCATCCATAATGAAAGAAGAGAAAATAAATGTGTTTGATTTTAATAAACTCATTAATTTCAGAGCTTTTCCTGGCATTTTCACTGCTCATTTTCTTTTGCATTCATTTACATTCTGTGTATCTTTTAGGGCACAAGTTTGTTTTCTCTTTTTTGGGGGAAGCCTAATTTACATTTAAGTAAGTCTCTTTGTGCATTCTTTGGAGTTTAGGCAGGACCATCCAGTGTTATCTAGATTATATAACATTTAGGGTAGGGAAAAAAGTCTCATCTCTAGCAAAGTATTTGGGTCTTAACTAAAGCTTGTCAAAAGGTGACACCCAATCACTCTGCATTTGCTCACCTATAAAAGTTTTCCATTTTTTAACAGGAAAATTCTTATTTTATGCATGCTTCATTTAATTCAGCAAATGTAATTAACTTTTACTAATAGATAACAGTTCTCTGTGGTTTTCAGCTAAGTGATGTGTCTCTTGACATCTCCCTCTGGTGATCCAGGTTAATGGAAATTCGAGAACACAAAGCACTGAATATTCCTCCTTCCCTCGCTCACCACTCTCAGCTCTGCCATTGTACAATATCAGGGCTGACACATTCTCATATGTACAAATGTGCCTTTGGGGAAATGATATGGTTTTAAATACATTGCTGCGGGTTTGTATTTACCTTGTCTTCTTGGTAGATGCATATTATAGGACTCAAGAAAGTAGAAAGCTCCTTGTGTTTTTCTTTTTACAATGAATAGCATCAAGGAATTTTGAAGTTGGCCTCCATGAATTATATGGGGCTCACTCATCTTTTCTAATAGATTGCCTATCAGAAATAAAGTCAATAATTGAGAATTATTTGATATAAAAGAAATGTAACTTGAAAATATTGCAAAATAAAACTATTTTGATTAAAGGATATATCTTAATCCAAACCATGTAAACCTTCCAAATAGTAATTTATCATAAGATGTTAAGAATAGCACTGTAGCTAAATATACATTCAAAAGATATTCATTTATTTATATAAAAAACAACTTTGTAATATCCAAAATTTTTTTAAAAAATTGCATTTTGACATTGTACCTCTGTTGTACACATCTCAGGATGAATTAAATACACCGAAAAATGAGCATTGCTTAAAGTAATGTGGACATATTATATTCTGTGTTACATTTTAAAACATATAGCTCCATTTTTAAGGAGATGATAAGTAATAAACTTTTAGAAAATTTTTAAAATAAATATATGTTGATCTATTGGGAAGAAAAATAAAGTTCCTAGAATTATTCTACCTAGGTTAATTCCTAATTAAATTCAGCCTTTATTTCCTATTTGAAGAATGAAAATACAGATACCAACTATACAATAGCTTGGCTATGAAAATAACAGTATATATGTAACTCACATTCATTAAAATGCATATAAATATGCTCTAGCCTATACATCTGTATAATTTCTGTAAGTGAAATTTCTACAGAAATCCATTCTAAAGTGAGGCCGCTGAGTAATTTTATGACCACAGCACATTAAGAGAATATATTATTTAGAACTGCAATAAACCCACAAAGTGAACAGATTCTAGTTTAAGCTATTATCATTTTGCTGGTGTATTATGGCAGTGATTCATATAGTGCTTTAAAGTCAAATTCTTGATTAAAGTAGAACACATAATTCAATTTTCTATTGTGATTTCCTTGGAGAAGTTGGACAAAAGCTAATGATGCGTAAATGTCTCTAAGCCCTTTCTGAAGCTTATCTGTTCTTTTATGAAGTTTTGAAATATTGTCTCAAGGGCTATTTGAGACTACACCAATCCTTCACAGCGTTTGAAGAGAAGAAACATGACAGTATTTCTCCCAATGCTAATTGTGCATGTGAAGCGCATAGCCTGAAAGGATGGTAAAATCGGATCTGGTGAGATATGCAAACTGATTACAAATGATTTTCAACGGAATTACCTTGCAACTTCCTGCTTTCAAATGTTCTTTTCGGTATGCATTCAAACACCTTTAAAGGTATTCAAAAATAAATGCTACTAGAATGAAGATAATAAATGCAGTCAAGTCCTTCTCATCCTGGCTTTGAAGAAAACGTTACAAATGCTAATTTTTCCCATCCGGGAAGAAGTTAAAAGAAAGGATGAGATGCCGCAGAATCTGACATTTTGGCTCTGATTAAGTCAGACTGAAAACAGTGACAAGGGGATTGTGAGTTGAAATAGGAGCGATTAGGGGAGGATACAGAGACATGTGTGTGTGTGTGTGTGTGTGTGTGTGTGTGTGTGTGTGTGCGCGCGCGCGCGCAGGGATGAGGAAAGCCTGCATTTTCAAAGTT
>PVKC010009781.1:0-26425 GCA_004027635.1 Crocidura indochinensis | reverse complement strand
TGGTTCCCCGTGCCTGCCAGGAGCGAATTCTGAGCGAATAGCCAGGAGTAACCCCTGAGCATCACCCAGGAGTAACCCCTGAGCATCACCGGGTGTGGCCCAAAAAAAACAAAAACAAACAAAAAAAAGAACTTCCTGGAGCTTATCTACATTGGCTGATCCCCTCTTGAGGTCTTGTAGTTCTTTTTCAAGCTCTAAGTTTACAAAGAAACTTTCAGGCCAGCCACTCACTCTTCAGGGTGTGATAGAAACAGTAGCATTATTACACTTCTTCTGTCTTAATTTTGCAAAGTAAATGTGTTCTTGAGACTTGGTCCCTGAGCTAGAGAGATAATTATGTACAACCATATCAAGGGTTAATGGGTGAAGAAGTCCACAGAGAAGAAAAACTTGAAGCACAGAAAGTCTCAGAAATAAAAATTCTAGTTCACCAAAATTGGTAGGTTCACACAATTCATCTGTTTACTTAACGGTCACTTTGCTCTTTATCACCGTTAATCTTTTTTTTTTTTTTGGTCATTTGTGAAACAGATGATCTAGAAATTGTGTCACTTCCTCTTTTAAAAGGTCTCAGAACCCTTAATGTGTCCCTTCCTATTGAGGGTGCCATCAGTACAAGAGTCATCTGGACCTCAAGATTCCTTTGCCTAGATGCTGTCATCTCACCAGTTAAAAGATGACCTCAGAGAGGACTCTTCAATGCCGTCCTTTTGCCTCAGATGTCTCAGACCAGTTTAGTAATTTACTTTTCTCAATCTTGCTTCACAAGCACTGTTTGAATCAGGAAAACATGGATGATTGGCTGGCTGATTTGTGGGCTACTCTTAGTTTTGAAAGGGTCTTGGTTTGCTTTCAGTCACTAATATTAACTTGAGTTTGTATCTCAAAATGCACTTCTGAGGGTTCCCTAAATAAATACACATTAGAACCAGTACCCTAATCTGTTAGCGTTATTTACTTGATAACAAATATTTGTTCCAAAAGAACTGATGACGAACAAAAGGTATTCACTGCCTCTTCACTTCCCTCCTCCCAAATAGATTTCTTTTCCAGCTGCCAATTATCTGCTTAGCCAGACAAGAAAATGAAGTTATAGTTAGTGTGTTCCCTAGAGGTCTCAGCAAAGGTCTAAAACTCATCTGCCTGGCACTGTGATGACCACCACTAGCATCACCTAGCTGGGTACCCACCAATTTCATCTTTCCCATTGTCCAAACCACTTGGTCTCATTGCTTGCACCATCTACATTATTAGTGATAATTAATCATCACTATTAACATCATCAGAATAATGACCTTAGCAAGCCCAACTGGGAGAGGGCTGTTCCTAGGGCTGCCGGAATTTCCATATTAAGACTTCCCAATCCTTGAGCTCTGGAATACACTAATAGAGAGAAACTGTGTTGGAAAAGACCCCTGGGAGAAGCTGGGAGGAAAGCATGCCCCAGTCGCCGCTCAAAATATCCAGCCAGCAGTCATCGGGGAATGTATGCCCGTTCTTTGAACTCCCTCAAAGTACCTTTCATCTGTTCTAAATCCAGGGTCGTCTTTGTACAGGGCTTGCTGTTTCTAGATAAATCCTTGGCCCTTGTTCAAGCCTGGACTGTGTCAGGATGTTCCATAGACCCCAGCAGGAAAGCGTTGCTGAACGAGCCTTTGCAGCAAGACCTCTTTCTTGTGACACGGATTCCAAACCCCAGCCCAGAGCGCCTGCTCTCAGCAGTACCACCGGGCAGCCAGCAACGTGGCCTTCCTTCTCATTGCATCCTCCTCTTCCTGAAGGAGGCTCCCCACACCCACAGGACCATCGGCAGGCTGAGGCACTCTATTTTCAGCTTCATATCGTATCACGGACTCTCTCTCCCTGCGGAGCAAGCTGGCGAAACATTTTTCCTTGCCTAAGCATTTGCCTTGTATCTGAATCAAATCTCGAGCCTGGAAATGAGGCGAGCAGGCCAACCCGGCACCAGGAGGAGGCCCTTCCCTTCTGCCTGCAGATGGCACCTCAGACCTGAGATGGCAGTGTGAGGCTGAATGATGCCCTTCCTGCTCTGAGCCCTCAGTTCTCTTCCCTTTGGAGGAGGAAAACTTCTGTGCCTCCAGCTCCTCCGACTGTGGCAGACTGCTAGCTCTGTTTTTTCCTATGTTTGAAACCAAGATGAAACACTTTCCCCTGGCATTTTTCTGGTTGTCAAATGATCCTCCTCTGAAACGACTTCCTTGTGCTTCTAACTAGCTACCACTCCATTACATCACACTATTGATGTCATGTGTTGTCATATAGGTAGCAGGATTCAACATGGAAATACACAGACTAGACAATCTAGTAGGATCTCTTTAATGGTTCCCAGACTCTGGCTAAGGACTAGTGCTACATCTGTCAGGCAGTGTTCACAGTGTCACCAAAAGTAGTATTTTCACCAGGCTTAATGTTTTGAGTGTTTCCTTCAAGACTCTGATGATCATGGTAAAGGCAGAAGTTAAAACCTCAACAGAGCCATTATAGCATAAATGATCGGTTCCACTGAAATCCTTAAACCCAACTGGTCATCTGGTGCCTTGGTATGTCATCATTCATATTTGTTGAGAGAATTCCAAGGAACTAAGGACAAACAGCATTGACTTGTCACAGGAATACCTCAAGTACATGACTCTAATCCATTTGGTGGCAAGGCAGAAGTAAATAATATTGGGTGGGTCAAGATGCAGGATAACCAGTTCATGCATTAAACCTCCCAGCTAGAAGGATGGCCCTGATATTTTCATATGGCCTCTATCTCTTTGTTATACTTTCCTGCAATGTGCCGATATAGCATAGCCAGTTTTATGACCAAAGCAAAGTGGTTCTATTTCCATTGCACTGATGAAAAGGCAAACCCAGAATCATAGGTGACTCTGTCAAGGTCTCTGCATATGCAAATGGAGCCCCTTTGGGTCTAGAACCCAGATGAAACTGCTGAAGCTAAACTTATACTTCCTGTCCACTTACCAGCATGAAACAAATATGAAGAAATTGCAAGATCAGCTGGAAACTAGCAAAAGGGAACAAGAAAACTATGAATGGAGGCTAAAATACAAGGGCACTGCAAAAATTCCCCATTTAAAAGCCTCATACTCCTGTAAAGATAAGGTCACTTCAAGTATGGAAGATTCTCAAGTCACTCAAAGTCACAGGGACCCTACCCAAGGCACCATAGCAAAAGGAAGACTTGAAAACCAACTCATAGAGCCCTTCTATTTAATAAACAAGAGAGTGGCAGCTTGCAATCACTAAGTAGTCCTGACCACTCCATGGCTCAGGCTTGTGGATGCCTATTTCCCAAAGTTTTTTCTTCAGAAACTTTGTCCCTTCTGCTACGAAAAGAGCATGACCTTTTTGCAATAGTAGAGGTCTAGGCATTTCTCCATGGGCCAGGAGGGTTGGCCATCTTCCATGGACGTGGGCAGAGACACTCACCATACTGCCAAAGAACTTCTGAGTCACTAGAAGCAGCATTCTATGAAAACATTTTTAGCAGCCATAATGCCTCAACTTCCCCCATTAGCTATCCAATTCCATGTCTCCTGGCCAAATGCAATTTGTTGTGGAAAAGTGATACCTGGAGCAATGTTTAGCCAACAATAGTCTAATAAAATTTAATTCAGTTACACTCAGCAGACAGCAGAATTCTGGTGTGCAAGAAGGCTGGAGAGACCTATTTTAATAGAACAAAGAGAGAGTAAGTGGGACCCTTGCTTGACACTTAGGACTTTGACCAACAAAGACCCCTCCCTAGATTTGGAGGATGAAAAGATATTTTGGCAACAAAGGAATCCAAAAGAATGAAGAGCAATGGAATATAATAGACAAAGGAAGCCCAGTGGGCCAAGTGGGCAAAGCCTAGACACGTTGGCTTAACCTTTAACAAGTATTTTATTATGTAACATACATTAATAAAGTGAAATAATAAAATAAAATGGAATATATTGGCTTATGAAATCCAAATGTCTAAAAGAGCTCTGGCTTTAGGCCTAGCTGGCTCCCTTTTCTGCCTGGCTCTGATTTCTTCAATGTTGATTCTGTCTTCCACGAAGAGAGAAAAGGTTGCCCTGGGTGGCTCTAATATCAGAGTGCACAGATGTGAACTACAGATGATAAAGGGCTTCTCCTACTTATAATGCAGGAGTGGACTCTGTGAAAATGACTATTACTCTTAATTTTTATAATTCAATAGGACATTGTGATTTACAGAATTATTCATTATTAGTATTAGGCATGCTAAATTCCATCATCAGTTCCACCAACAGTGTCCCAGGGTCTCCTTCAATCCCCAGAATGCCTTCTTGACAGGCACTTTATTTTGTTTTGGTTTAGTTTGGGGGTCACACCTACAAAGATGCCCAGGACTTACTCCAGGCTCTGTGCTCAGGGATCACTTCTAGTGGTGCTCGGGAGACCATTTGGGGATCAAGTCCAAGTCAGCCACATGCAAGACAAATGCCCTCCTTGCCCACTGTTCTAGCTCCAGCCCCAACAGGAACATTTTTAAGTTAGACTACTATAGTTTGGATCTTATGTTTCCAATACTGCTGATTCTGGTGTGGATATATAGTGATATATATCATTCCTCTAAATAGCCAATGTACTTGAGGCCTTTGACCTTTGCCTCCTTGTTACTTACATGGGCCTCTTCTTGCTACTCCCCTCTTATACCACCATGAGCCCATCTTAGTTTTAACCAAAATACTTTCAGCTTGGTATGTGCCACCTGCCCTTCTTTTCCCTCTTACCTAGACATAAATTACTCAGAGGAATTCAGCCAACTGGTCCCACTTTAAACAGAACTAATCTTCAAGGAAGAAACTATCCAAAAGGATATCCAAAAAGTGTTTGTTTAATAGCCCATTGTTTGCTAACTCTCTCCTCCGATGTAAATATTAGCTGGATGAGGTTGGAGACTGAATGTTTCCTTGCTTTGGGATTCCCCAGAATCCAGTATGGGTGATAACTGATTGAAGACGGGACCCACTAAACATTTATGTTTGTATCACCGAAGCACAAAGTGCTTCAGGGCCCTCCTCTGACTTTTACCCTGACTCAGTTCCAGCATTGATGCTGCCCTTGAGAGCTTGGGGCCCCAAGTAATCAGTCTAGTGCAGATAGGCACACTGCTTTCCTTCAACTGCCTGAGTACAACAATCTCCCAAGCCCTCACTTCTCCATAACACTCCTGGCTACCCTCCCACCCAACCCATCATTATAAAAGTTAAGCTATTTCAAACTTTCAGAGCTCTGCCTAAATGTAATTTTCCTGATAAGAGAAAATAGTCTGAGGACAGCTACTAGCCAGTTTAGTAACTTCCTGGCTTATCCATTTCACTGCAGGTTTGAGTAGGGCAGAAAGAACAAAAGCACCAGGAGGATTGGGGACCAGAGCAAAGCTGGGCTTCTCTCCTCCAGTGCTCTCATTTTCTGTCTCTGGGTGCCAGAGAACAGGGTAAGGCTTGATTGCTGCTGTTTACTTCCTTTCTGCACAGACACCTGTAATCATGGGCTCCATCAAACTCTCTGTCCCTGCGTGGAAGCTGCTCACCACAGTGAGAACCTCAGCTCCAGACCAGAGTTGCCTAGCAACTCAGAGTCCTGAAAAGACAGCCGAGGAGCCAGACGGGAAAGGGCAGGGGGAAGTGGGTCTGGCTCAGGAAGAAGATAATCAGGAGCAAGCAGCCTGATGCCCAGGCTTTGCACAAAAAAAAAAAACAGCCTCTTAAATCCATCTACCCTCTCTACCCCAGCCTCCCACTATCTTTCACCTTATCTTGGTGACTGACCTTCCTCTAGAGATATGTCCCTTCAAACACTTACTTCTTTTGTCATATAAATGCTCTGAGCATGGTCTCCTACTCCAGTATATTGAACAGACCTTCTGGGGGAGGAGCAAAGGAGGAGGTGGAAATGCAGAGTGATCCCATCCTAATCCATCTTGTGCTTTCCACACTATTATAAACCACTTCAATCTATTCCAGTCTTCTCCATTCACAGTCTATGCACGGGTTCTGGGCCCAAAAGTCAAGTACAGGCATTTGACAGCCATCTGTGAGGCACTTACCTGTGGAATCTTGGGTATATCTAATGCAATTCCAAATCATGAGATTGTAACACAAGGAGACAAAGTGATGCAGACCTGGCAGAGTATCTGGCACATGTTGATACATTCATTCCTGTTTGAAGATTGGAATTATAGAGACAGACCAACTGGAACTCCTGGGATCTTTATAGCATTCCTACTTAGGTGCAAGCTATCCAGATTCTCATTTGGGGGTAAAATTTAGCTTTAAGTCTAGGAAAACAAATCCCTAGAAACTGATCTTAACTTCAAAGCTGACAGACTTTAATCCTTGCTCTGGGGAGGAATGTGTCACCTACAAAGCAGAATCCCAACAGCAAGGAGAGTAGAGCAGATAAACAAAGGACAAGAAGAGGTGGCACAATGTTGGCACTCCCAGCTTTGCCTCTTTAAACCCAGCATTAATCAGGAGTCCCACAAGTTTTATTTCTCCAGCACAAGTAGGATCATACTTGCATGTCATTGCCTTTGATAGGTCATTTTGTTTCATCTACAGTAGTGTTTATGTCTTAGTCTACTACTGTTCATAGCAACACGAGCAAGGGATGGAACTCAGAATTTGTCTGAATTATGGTTTGTCATTCATCTGGATTTACATCTCCGGAGAGCATCCTTTCAGTTCCTTGTTCAGTGTTTAAGATTTTATTGCTACATGGAATTATTTTGTCGAGGAACAATCTGGTGTTTATCTTATATGTGCTAAGTTGTGCTCAATTCTACACTAAGAATAAGGGATATATGAGAAAGGGGAAAATGGTTTCTTGTTTGAGTTTTCTGTCCAAGTAAAGAACACTAGAAAACTGTCCATTCTTCAAATACAGATAAAATAGTTCTTGTCAGAGAAAGAATAATTCAGTGCAGACAAGCATGCTGTGAGAAAGTCAAGTTAGGAAGAAAGTACCTGAAAAAATTACATCCATCAGTTTAACCTTGGGCCTTTTTTCATTCACTGTTTCATATCCCAGATTTTCTGTCTTCCTTGTTGTAAGGCTTGTGGGGAATCTGAGAGTACCTGTGTAAGCATGTGAGTGTTTGTGGTTTGCAAAAAAGGGAGGAGGTTATTGCTGAGGGAGTGAAGGAAACATACATAGCATGCAAGTAGAGTCTAAACTGAACATGAGCTTCAAATGCTAAAGAAACATTACTAAAAACCACACTAATAATTAGAAGCTAATATTTAAAAGTAAAGCAATGCTTAAAATCTAGCTCATAACCCAGAAATCTCCAGATCTTTGGGAATGCCTGATAGTTTTGTTTCTTGCAGGGTCTCTGTTCAACTTTATTATTCCTAGGATAAGACTTAATATGCGGAAATCCAATGTTTGGGCTTTGTGCGATATCTAACACCTCTAGAAAGGTGCTGTCAGGTAAGTGACTCATTGTATTAACTCTCTCTACTCCAAAGAGGCCCTTTATATCAGCTGTCTTTGTTCTGTCCCTCTGTCCTGATGATATTTATTATAACCCCTAGGGTATGACTTTTCATTTTTCACTCCTATCTTTGCATTGTTCTGCAACTCATGAGGAACCCCTCTTTTCTGCTCAATCTCTTCAAACCTTGAGCAACTCACCTCTGGTGCCTCCCTCCTCCACACTGACCCTTCTAATCCTGCTTCACAGCTTGGACTCTCCATATTCTGCTGCTGGATGACTGTATGAAGCACTTGGTTGGAATCCTGCTTTGTCTTCAAACTGGTTTCCACTAGGGTTTTGTGTCTCTATCTGAGGCAACAAAGGAGGGCAGACAGATTTTCCTCTTTGACATCTTCTCCCCCACTACAGTCTTCATCGTAGGCCTTAGCATTAATGTGACTTTCTTCCATTGAGTTAACTATTTCCAGCCTGCTTGAAAAAATGACTTTGTATGGTTCACTTTGGAAGACTTTAAAATCTCCTATGACCGCCCCCCAAAATATTCCATGAAGCACCATGCTTCACAATACTTTTGTTTTTGTTTTTTGTTTTGTTTTGCTTTTTGTTTGGTTTTTGGGTCACACCCGGCAGCGCTCAGGGGTTACTCCTGGCTCCATGCTCAGAAATTGCTCCTGGCAGGCACGGGGGACCATATGGGGCACTGGGATTCGAATCGATGACCTTTTGCACGCAAGGCAAACGCCTTACCTCCATGCTATCTCCCGGGATCCTTCACAATACTTTTGTAAGGAAAGCAAGAAAGGCCTGTTATGCCTAAATTGCAGATAAGTAATGAGAGGTTTACAGATATTTGGAATCTGCCCTTTAATCATGTAAAGTTTATGGTACATTTGTTGCATGTACTGTACAATAAAAAAATTTCTAAATTTCTGCCCACAGTATACATATAAGAGAAAGATAATTCATCAATAATTCCAGGCAGTGATGTAGAGCTTTTAAACAAGCATAATTAAAAGTTTTTCAGTTAAGTTTTGTACTTGACATCACCTCTGGAACATGAAGGAAATGAGAGTCTTCTGCACTGATGCTTCCAACTATCCTCTGTTGCTATAGACTGAGGATTCCCTAGAAGAGCAGTCTCCTCTCCACTGCAACCTTGGTTTCCTCAACTCTCATTTTTAGGGGAATAGGAAGACCCTCTGCAGCAGTGTTCAGAGAGTCCAGGGGACAGACTGTTTAATACTAGGGCTCAAGGAAGGAGGTTGCTTGGGTCCTGTGGTATCAGAGGTCAATAGAGCTGCTCTGTTTACAGTGCTTGGGGCCTTCAGGGTTATACCTACTGGTGCGTGAGGATGCATAAAGTACCACAGATCAACCTTAGGTCATTTTACATGTCAAATATGTGCTTCTGACTACTAAATCTTCCATTTCTCAATCCTCATCTTTGAAAGGTGAGGCAGAAATAAGTTGCTCTCTTAGAAAAGTTATAATTCTGAGAGGCCAGAGAGATAACACAGTGATAGGGTGTTTGCCTTGCATGCAACCAACCCAGAATGGACCTGGCATCCCATATGGTCCCCCAAGTCTGCCAGGAGCAATTTCTGAGCATGGAGCCAGGAGCAACCCCTGAGCTCAACCAGGTGTGGCCCAATAAATAAATAAATAAATAAATAAATAAATAAAGTTATAATTCTGGCAGCCTAGAATGCACCGGCCTACCCTTCAGCATTCCCATTAAGAGAATGATTATCGGATCCAACTTTTTTGATAACATAACATTTTCTTATTACAAAGTATCTTCTATTTTTACAGAGTTTTTCTCCTCTCAGAATCTGACACCACCTTCTCTCACTTCTACTTGAATGTTGACACCAAACTAAATAATTGCTTTGGATTTTAGAAGAGACCCGCTCCTGTCAAGTTGGAGGAAATGAGCAGTCTGGGTGGGAAGCAAGGAGAACAGATTTCAGTGGAGTCTTGAATAATGGTGATATTAGGCATGCAGAAAGTATAATGGGAGTGGAAAATAGCGTCTGAAAAATGAAAGTGAAGGCTATGGGGCCAGAGAGACAAGAAAGCTCAGGAAACAAAAATACACACAATACTTCAATTTACCTTTTCATTCTCTAAGATCAACTCTAAGTGAGATATTCATCATCAGAACATAAAAAATAATCTTTATAATGGGTGATTTTATGGGTGCTTTAACGTTTATTTATTATTCTACTTTGTGCATATGATATCATTTGGTTTTGTCATAGTTACAAAGTTGTTCATAATTGAGTTTCAGTCATACAATATGCAACATCCTTCACCAGTACACATTTCCCATAGCCAAATGTTCCCACTTTATATTATTTTATTAAAACCACATGTCTACTTCCATGAAGTATTAACAGAAGGTTCTCATGTTATCATTTTGTTTTCTGTTTCTTTTTTCTGAGTGACACCTGTCTATGTTTAAGGCTTATACTTGACTCTGCTCTTAAGGTTTACTTCTCGTGGTGCTCTGGGGTCGTATGTGGTATGTGGTATGCCAAAGATCAAAGCACGGTCAGCCAAAGGTGCTCATTTTATGGAAAAATGATTTATTATAAGCATAAGAGTCTGTTGTCACCGCAAAATTCCATTTTCATGTATGAGTCATAAAAAGTATCTTTTATTTTCCTGTTAACCCCAAAAGGTACCTGAGATTTTAGAGCAGTAGAGGATGAAATGTGTAGCACATTTAACATGCAGAAATTCTCCCATACTAGAAATGCTCCGTGAGAAGGTGAAGACCACTGACTGGGTGCCTTGAAATGTGTGCTGGTGGCTGCTGGTGGCTGAGTGAGTATGGAGGCTGTCACTGAACTGTGTACATGCTTAAAGTCCTGGACAGAAAAGATAAGGCCATGGAGGGAAGTGTTCACAGTTGGTTCTTCATGGGATGGCTCTCAGTAATCTCTGTGCAGAAGGCCTCATCATCTCTTGGGAGTGTGGGAGAATTCCCTGGAATCAAGCTTCTCTCCCAAGAATCCATCTGAACCAGGAGAGGCACCTGCAGAAGTCACTGCTGGTACCAGCTTTGAATGGAGCATGTCAAAAGAAAGAAAAGAAACTCACAGTCGTGTCTCTAATAGAGCAAAGTCCCAGAGTCCCTGGAACAGGACTCCACAAAGATAAAGAAGTCCAAATGTTCCAAGCTGCCCCTTACACTGAGGTGGGGAGCCAGGCCACATAGTATGTCATTTTATATGATTAAAAATATATTGCATAAACAGAGCATAAGAAAATAGAATAAAATATAAACTAAAAATAAATGGTTGAGTCAACTCATCTTTAATGTTTTTCCATGTAACATCTATTTTGTATAATGGAATACGACTTTCATACTCCGACTGCAAATTTAACCTTGGCCACAAGTTATGATGTACATTACAATACACTTTTATTATGTTACACAGTATTGTGGTGGGGTTTTTTAATCTATTGCTAAGCCCCTAACAGTATGTCTGCGTCAGTGAAGCCCATCTGTCACAACCACAGTGGAGACATTATTATGTAAATAGTTCTAGGGCCTCCTTTTGGGGGAATTTAATATACTGTCCTAATATCCCAGCTGGAAAAAAAATGTTTATGGAAAAAAAGCTTTTTTTTTTGGTTTGTTTGTTTCATCTATAAAGAGAGGCAGGTTGAGTTGCTAAGGGTTGTTTTGTTTTGTTTTAATAGTTCAAATATCTTCTTTCTCTCTCACTCTGAATGTCTTTAAAAGCTAATGATATGGCTCCTAATAAAATAAAATAAAATACATGAGAGACTTCTTTTAAACACACCAGCTGAAGTGTAGAGCATTAATATCTCGCCAGCCTAGTGCATTAACCATCTTTTCTATATTACAGTCATATTTCAATAAACTAAGTTTTCTTAACAGGTGCCATCTTGGATTATTTCTTTATTAGACCGTGCTATAAAATATGCAGTATGGTATGCTGAATATTTTTTTGTTATTTACTGTGGGTTTTAAACTTTTGCCAAAATTCATATGACTAAATCTTCCTCGATAGAGGAGGAAAGACAACACCTGGAAGGAACCTGCAGACACTTAGCTTTCCTTGTGGAACTGCCAACTAGGTAGCAATGGGAATGAAGACAGGACCGAAGAGATGGTGGTTTGTGAACAGATAATGTTAGTTCCCCAGACTTCTTAGTGCATCTTAATTAACCAAGTCAAGATCAAAGAAAGGGGCTAATCACCTAAAGGAACGTGGCTACGGGGACTTCTTAGCCCCACATCAGCCATGTTCCTGCATTCATGGACTGAAGTATCAAAAGGTTTCTGAGCATTGGCCAAGCAGGAATGGAACAAATTAGTACCCAGAAACCTCAAAGAGCATACTTCATAGAAAAAAAAAGTAAGATCATGTTAAGAACAACATAAGATTGCCTTTATTTTTTTGGAGTTTTGTAACAGTTACTAGGAGGCTTATAAACTATAGAAATGTATTAGCCACAACTCAGAGGCTAGAAATCTAGCAAATGTGTAGTGACAAATTGGGAATTTGATAATAGCTTCCTTTCTGACTCACAGATGGCCATCCTTTTGGGTTCTGACAATGTGGCTAGGGGAAGACAGGCCTCTTGGAGCTCTTTAGAAAGGCACAAATATCATTATTAGTGTTCCACCCTTCTGATCTAAACACCTCCGAAAGGCACTATCTTCTCCCCCCACCATAATCCACCACCACCATCACCACCGCCACCCCCATCTTATTGGAGAGATGACTTCAACATATGATTTGGGGAGAACACAACATTCTTCCTACAGTAGTGGTAGAGTGGTCACCTGATTGAATGTTTCTGACTAAAGGATGTAATTGTTGATCAGTTGGAGCTCTGGTTGGGATAAGATTCCTGAGGAGACAGAGGTTCTCATCTGGGCATCAAGTTGGATTTAGTAAAATTAGGACTTAGCTGACTGGAATAAAGGGAAGATAAAACCAGCTGGCACAGTATAAGTACGCATGTCCACTTGCTCCAGAGAAAGTACACAATGAAAACAGGAAAGCAGAAAGAGCATAGAAAAAGAAGAAAATGATATTGGTGTGCCTGGTTCTCAGTTTTAGCTTATTTGGAATCCAGACAGTTCTGAAAATCTGGTGATATCTGTCTCATGAACAGCTGAATCACTTCTCACCCAAGACCCCTCTTAAAATTTGTAAGAGATAAGAAGCCAAGCTAGGCCCAGGAACAAAACAAAGTATTGGAGAAAGACTTTACCAAAGCAGCAATCTCCTTGTCCATAACTCACACCTTCCCATAGAGCCATACCTCCTGTCTAAGGTAAAAGATAGCAACACATAAAATCCTGGAAAAAAATTTCATAAAAGGCTCTACCAGGCATCCCAACACAAGCTAGTTATACTCTCACCCAAAGCAAAACTTATTATGAGTGAGGAGACTGCCAACTGCCACATGGCTTGAACCGGCCTAATGGAGGTGTATAAAAAAAGTGGCAGGAGGTGGATATCTAGAAATATTTGTGTTGTATGGGTCAAAAGAACTGATGGGTAGCACAGGGTCTGGATCAAGGAATTCCTAGTGCCCAGAGAAAGTTGGTACCCAACAGTAGTGACAACAGGGTGACTAGCCACACAAAATGTGTCCTAGGAAAGATTGGCACATAAAAATAGATAATGGGAGGAATAGCAGTAAGTTTGCTGCTGTTGAAAGTAGGAATTTTGGGCTGAGGTCAGGTGAGTTACCTGTCCTCTTTTGAGCTCTGATATCTACTATGATGATCCTATCTAGTCTCCTCAGGCTGAAGGGTATCCTCCACTCCAATCTTCAGCCAAAGATAATTCTTATCAGAGCTGTGAAAATTATGGTCCACCAGAAGTCCCTGTGGTTTACCTTCATTTTTCACTCATCGCAAACATAGAAGACTGGTAAGGGAGAGAGAGCATGAAAAGTCTTCCTGAAGGAATCAGGGATCCCCATGTCAGTAGAGCATAGTATTCCATGTGAAAAACAATACTTGGGTCTTTCTGGGAAGTACAGTAGCTCTTGGTGGTGAGTGAAAAGCAAATGGTAGGCCTTCTCAGCAAACCTAAGGCTGGAGCTGGTTCTGAAAAGAAGAAGAAATCAATTGGGGTAATGGAGAACTACCAAAAGCAAAAGGAATATTGGCAATATCCACCACCACCACCACTGTACTCTTTTAAGGCACTAAAAATAAAATTGTTTCTCAAAGACCCTCTGCTAAAATCCTTGCTCTTCTGTTCACTCTTATGTGATCACAGAATATCTTTGATGAAAAATTCCAAATGTCCTTATTTGCAAAGAGGGCCTACAAAAGTTACCCAAAAGAACTGGCAAAAGAGACTAATGAGTCGTCAAATAGCATGTGGTGAATGTTCAGTAGATGGTGATCTCTATGCTGCATTATAGTCCATTTTAATATCTGGGAATTACATTCCATCCACTCACAAATGTACCTGTGATTAGTACATTTCAGCATGTGCTGATTGGGGGTAATAAATCTCACAGTGACCCCCTGCCCCAGGATCTTCTGACAAGACATGGTCAGACATCATTTCAGTGTATCCCCAAGAGAAGATTGCTCATCTGAACACTACCTCACCCACTCAACTCCTGTTTCTTGGAGAGCTTTGAAGATACAGACCCAACTAAACAACTAAAATGGATGCTTTCTCAAAATCATAAGAATCTAAATAGGTTGCTATGCATAGATAGAGGGAAGGGACAATCATCAGTTTAGTCTTGATCCTCATAAACATGCAAAATTTCAAGAAATGTTGCACCCTAACTTTCCTCTGAGAGGATCTTTGTAGCATGCGTGATCACAGATAAACCAATAAAGAGGTCCTCACAATGACAGGTGAGTTCAGAAAGAACTATGGCTTCAGTGATAAAGGATAAAGGATAAAGTGATAAAGGATATTCGATGGAAATACTTAGAATTTAAACCACAGTGTCCTTATGTAGAGTCAGACCCAACCATCAAAGCTGAGATTTGGGCACCATCTCCTCACCACCCACCAGGACTTCCCACTAACCAAGCATGAAACTGAGTAAGTTCACCTACTTCCCCAAGAAGTAATACCAGGGCAGTGGTCCATGCTAGTCTGGCTGCCCAGGATTCTTGCCCCTAAGGACATCTTCCCCTAGTGCCATGGAATTGGGAAAAGACGAAGAGAACAGAAAGATGTAGGAAATTAACCTGGAGGGGGGGTGGGTCCCAAGGAAGAGAAGAACACAGAAACACTGGATCATTAGATTAGCCATTAGAACCTTCTAGATTTTGCAGCAACTGCTTAAAATAATGATTACCTATAAGGCTGAATATTATCCTAGGGAGCTACTCAGGAACAGAAACTAAGAGGATGTGAGAAAAGCCAGGGAAATTAGAGACTAGCTTGTTTTCTCTTTTTGGTATAGAAGATTAGCCTGACATCTCTAACTATCCAGCACCACCCCCAATGGGAAGTGCTGTTAAGACTTCTCTGGGGAGACTTCACTCTAGGACTGAGATGCTGAATAAAACTGCAAGGCATAGACGAGAGTAAAATACTTTTTGGTAGTTATTCAGTCTCTCTCAATGCAAACTCAGGAGTGGCCATCTCTTTACCTGTACCCCAGAACTTGACTCCCCTTTCTTGTTCTTTCCAAAATTCATCAAGTAATCCAGCAGGAGGTGAGGGTAGCATCGGTGCAGCCAATGAGCTCCTCTTAAGTTTTGAATTGTGGTGTAGGAGAGCAAACCCTTCTTCCCCTAAATGACCCCATGATTACCCTCCTGCTCACCATGTAGCAGAGCTGATTGAGCAGTTTGGGCATAAGTTGTTGATTAGTAAGAGGAAAAGCAGCATCGTAGGAGGGGCAGAGCTGGGCAGGCACTGGAGTACTGGGGAAGAGGTCCAGGGAAGAGGCAGCTCCTTTTGGAAACATCCCCACCAGGATACAGATGTTCCAACAGCAGGCAGGGAGGCAGGCCAGGTAGGATGCTGCTCCGGTTCTGACCCCCAAACCCATGACTACTCCAACTCCCCTATCACACACACTCTTCTGTCTCCTTTCCTCACTCCCTTTCCTTCTTTCCACTCATTTCTCCTTTGTCTCTCCTTGCTGCATCTCACCTCTTCTGTCCTTTAATCCTTTCTGTCCCTCAGTGATATAATACACAATGACAAATGCATTCTCTCTCTCTCTCTCTCTCTCTCTCTCTCTTTCTCTTTTCTCTGTGTCTGGATGTTCTAGTGCTGAGTAGCTCATCTGGGAAGAACAGCCAGCCTGGCAGTATCTTTTTCTTCTGGCCAAAACCAGGGAATGCAAGCACAAGCAAAATGTGCCTAAAAGGAGAGGCGGAAGAAAGGAATCTTATCTAAGGACTGCTCTGTTTTCATATTCCTTCAATGTGATAGATGGATGGGAAAAGAAAAGATAACCAGTCATTGAATTCAGGAGACTGAAATCAGGGGACAGAGAGGAAATTATTTGCCTTTTCCCTGGTTCCTTACTTCCAATGGATCTTGTCAAATCCCATTCCATCCTTAATGACAAGTCAGGCATATCTTATCACTGGCAAATCACTTACAAATATTAAAAAAATACAAATGATTTAAACTCTATTCAAAACTTTATCATACATCCATTATCAACAGCAGCATCTTCTTTTGCTCAACACTGTGAACTCTGGTCCAAAATATAGCAATATAAAGCAGGACCCTGGACACCCCCTATTCCACCCTTCAAGTACTGTGACAAGAAAAAGCGACAAGTGCCTTTTACATATATGGTGCTGAGGTGATGCTCCTTCTTAGGATTGACGGGCCCCTGTTGTCTACTGGCTTCTAAACTGAGTTGGCTTCCTGTCTTGTGTAGGCTATACCTGAATGATTTAGTTTCCACTTTACACAAACACTGTCACAGAATTTACCCTCTCTACTATGCCACTGGGATTTCCTCTCCAGACAGCTGACTTTATGAATCAACCAGCTTTGTGGAAGGTGCTATAGAGGGGAGAGTATATGCACTCGAGGTATAATTCATCTCCTATATTTCAGATCATTGGGGTGCAAGGAATAAACAGCAGTTTAATAAACAGAGATTAGTCCTGACTCTGTGCCCAGGTACTGCTAATTGTGATACTTTAGGAACCATATGAGGTATCAGAGATTGAACTTGGGTCAGCGTACAGCAAGACAAGCACCTTACTTGCTGCACTTTCTCTCCAGTTTTACATTTCAAATCATGTTTGGCCTAAAGATTCAGAATTTTATGTTCTGTTCTCTAATCTGCTATCTTGATGACAACTAAACTTTGAAATTAACAGAGCAAAATTAAGTTCATAACTTGCTCATTGAGTGAATTTCATCAGTTATCAGTCTCTCTTGCACACAAGTTATTTCATCGGCAAATGGGATAATATCTTCCATCAGTGCAAATGACTATGATCACACTTAACACAGAACTAATATAAAATCAATGTCCAGTAAATATTAGAGACATTCTTTTGACTTTGGGGCTCTAATTTAGTTCATATATAAAATTAAGAGGCAAGTTTTGCCCTCCCAGATTCCTTTTCAGCTATCTGGTCTCTGAAGAGTCCACACTTAACTCATCTGATGGGGTATAAGCCTCCTTCTATGCCTGGCCAAGTGAGGACTAAATGGAGAAATGAAGGGACTTAGCTATCAACAATACAAGCTTTTGTGGATCATCAGACTCAGAATTTGGGCTGTTCACAAAGCTTGGATCACCCTCCAATCTTAAAAGTCAGGATAGTCAAATCAACATTGTCCATGTCCTGTGCCAGAGACAGACTGTCCAGAATGCTCTTCAAAGGAGTCAGAACAGTCTTCTGCGTATGTGGAAATTAATATTTTTAACAGTTATATTTTTGTTTCCAAAGTCACAAACCACACATCAACCACACAGGCACCACAAAAAGATGAACCAGAAATTGCAATATGATTCTTCTACTGGATTTGGGGGAATTGAAGAATAGAAAAGAAAACTTCTTTTGCCCAAGGTCACACAGTATCTAGAATTAAAACCTTTTTTCCTGTACATTATCTACTGGCCAAATAGCCTCTAAAGCACTTTCCCCCCTCTTTGGGGTCATTCTTCAGACTATGCTAACAGCAAGGAGAAGAGATGCTATACCTGGGGATGCTTTTTACTTTGTTCTCTTTCTCAAGCTCAGACTTCGAGCTTCTGTGATTTCATTCAGTGAAGGAAAAGCAGAGCTTCGCAAGCCTGGAGTAAATCCAATTCACGGTATTCCTGTTTTCCTAGGTGCCCACAGAAGGCAAAATCCAACAACCCTGGGATATGAAAAGTAACTTGATATTGTATTGGGATTTCCTAAAAATCCATGAAGAACTTGGCTGTGCAAAGAACGTGTCAACAGCTTTTTTGATGAGTCCAATGTAAATGAATTGGAAACAGATGGATTAAGTTTCCCTTCAAATACACATGTGCTGGAGAGTTACAGCTGAGAAAATGCTTAGATCCATGCATTTTCAGGGACTGGCCAGCCCCAAACATAGGGGGATGTTTTGCTGAGTTCCAAATGCTGGCTGCTTCTCCTGTCCCTAAAAATAACTGAGCTGTCCAGCTGCTAGATGGGTATTTTCTCTTTTGGTTTTGTTTTATTTGGTTTTCTCACAAAGCACCAGTGATAAATGACTTCAAATGCTGATGGAATCTTCTAGAGGAATCAACCATCCAATAAAGTTTTTTTTAAAAATGTGCCACTCTGTCATATCAGTCCCCTGACTGGACATTCTGGCCCTTGAACATTACTTGTCATTACTTACCTATCTATCAATGTCACCTCAAGATCTACTTTCTCTAGGAACTCTTTGGGGATTATTTGGTCCATATGGATTATAGAAATTCATCATTGCAATAATATTGTGAGACCATAATATGTACCGTACCCACCCTGTTCTGAGAAGTCAGTGAATGACTCCATCAAAAATTTTACCCACAGTGAGCTTTTTTTTTTATCTAATTAAGAAACTTCTACAAACTCAGGAAGCAATTAAGAGATAATAACAGGTAATACAAGTAGAACTAAGCTAATAAGACCATTCAGTAACTTTAAGATTTCTGAAAATGGAGGAGGCACTGTGTATGTTAGAGAGATTGGAAATACTACCAACACTCAGTAAGTGCTGGATTTGAGGGACTTTCACAAATGTTTCCTCTTGGGATCTTCACAAGAGTCCTTTTAACAATAACAGAGATTGCTTTTACAGGTAGGAAACTTGGATTTAGGAAGATTAAATATCATGTTCAAAGTCATACTACTAGTACGTGGTGTAGTGGGATTAAAACCCAGACACAGGACTTTTAACTCATAAAATTTTGCCATGTATCACTTCACTTCTTGAAAGGTATGTTAATGTAAGGGTCTCCAAAGTGGCTATGACCATATCCAACAGACAGCTAAAATCTTCTGAATATGTCCATATTTGACTTATGGAATCACACTTTCCCATTTTGTTAGTGAATTTTATTCTTCTGGTTCTCTTTTTTTCCACTGCTCTTCCACTTTTTAGAATTTTTGTCTAAGTTTGTACCTTGAATTTTCCCAGATTTAAATGTTCTTCTCTCCTCTGCTACATATTAAATTTACTGGCTGTATCTATAACTTGTCAACTAATAATGCACTGGGTTGTAACTCATTTCCAATATTATTTTGGACTTCTGTTTAAATAATTATAGGTTATTGTTTAGCACATCAATGTCTCATCTTCTGCAGAGATTAGTTACTCTCTGAGGAGAGCTTTTATGCCTGATACATGCTCTGAAGTATTTTTGAGGGTAGTTCAAAACTATGCTGAGCAAATAGATGCTGTCAAAAGTAAAAGTCTCCAACCTGGAGACTTTTTGTGATACCTCCCACATCTGCATTCCCAGTCCTCGTCCTGCTAAAGGACCACATGCATTTTCATTATGCTTCTTAAGCAACTTCTCCCTCAATAACACTATCTTTGCATCCAGAGATTTCTTTTGTTTCCAGGGGCTTTAAGGGTCTCCAGTCAAATTCCAAAGGAAATAATACAGTGGGTAGGGCACTTGCCTTGCATGTAGCCAACCTGAGTTTAATCCGGGGCATCCCCTATGGTCCACTGAGCACCACCACCAGGAGTAGTTCTTGAGTGCAGAGCTAGTATTAAACCCTAAGCATCACCAGATGTGGCCCAAACTCCCTCCACCCAAATCACCAATTGAGCCAGTTTATTGTTCCTTTGAAGTTTCTTATATACTATAAGATACTGAATGGTGTTGCAGAAATAAAGATCAGGGTAGGGGAAATATTCGAACAGGTAAGGCCTTGCATGCTACTGACCCAGGTTCAATACTTAGGACTTCATACGGTTCCCTGATTATTCCAGGAGCAAGCTCTGAGTACAGAGACAGGAATAAAACCTAAGCATAGCTGGATGTGACCAAAACAATATAAATAAAGAGGAAAAAGAGATAGAAACTATCTTAGCAGAGGTCCTCATCAAATAAAAAAAAATGATTCAAGGAAATCAGTTACCAACAGTATAGATTCTCAATCATCAGTTAACACTATAAGAGCCTTAAAACTGATGACCTTTGGTTGAAAAAAGTCACTGATACGGGGCCCGGGATATAGCATGGAGGTAAAGCGTTTGCCTTTCATGCAAAGGGTCATCGGTTCAAATCCCGGTGCCCCATATGGTCCCCTGTGCCTGCCAGGAGCAATTTCTGAGCATGGAGCCAGGAGTAACTCCTGAGCACTGCCGGGTGTGACCCAAAAACCAAAAGCCAAAAAAAAAAAATAAAATTAAAAAAAAAAAGTCACTGATACTTCCTAGAATAAGATTCAAGAGAAGGATATTTGGAAAATGGTCAAAGGAATGTCTCTGAAATCTTCCCTGTAGCACGAAGGAAAGTTTGATCCATGAGTTCAGATATCAGAAGTCATCCAGATGGATGAAAGTATAAAAAATGTTGATATCAAATTGGGTTGTCACTTACAGTGGACTATTTCAGAGAACTGAGAAAAAGAAGAGCAAAACAAAGGTGGTGACTATGGGCTTCTTCCTTCACTTCAAATGTAGATTCAGATGAAATCTCCCATGTCAGGATTCCAGGAATTTTTTTTATCATTTATGATCTCTTTTTATTGTACCTTCGCTAAAACAAAGGGAGAGATTTTTACAGGGATCCATATAAATTCAGTGAAGACTTTACTACTACAAATTAGGTCTGGTGCCTGGCTTGGTGCCTTGCTACCATTGGTCCCTTAGCACGGTTTGATTTTCTCCATTCTATCTCATCTCTCATTACCTTATCTATACAGTTTACTAACACTACCAACAATGAAGACAGAGTTCTCCTTTATTCCTTCTAGAATGCCAGTTGAATATAGCACATACTACTGAAATTCATGTTTTATATAACATTATTGAAATAGTAAAATTAAAGAAATGAAGTTTGTGATTGCTGGGGGTTAGGGAAAATGGTGAGCTTCCAGTTTGTGAACTCTCATAATAAAATATTTGGGGGGAGGCAAAGTGATAGCACAGCAGTAAGGCATTTGCCTTGCATGCAGCCAACTGGAACAGACCTGGGTTTGATTCCCAGCATCCCAACCTACCAGGAGAAATTTCTGAGCACAGAATCAGGATTAACCCTTGAGCCCACAAGGTATTGCCCCCAAACAAAAACAAACAAACAAAAAAACCAATAAAATATTTTGTATCTTAGTTGTATAATGTTAAGATTTGGTTGTGGTCCTGTATGGTGGTTTATAACTGTTTGGCCACCACTGAACAAAAGGGTTGTTCAACTAGTAGGTTCTGGAATTTTTTCATGTGTATCTTTAATTCTCTCATAATACTCAATTTGATAAGTTATTCTTTATAAAACTAAGTTATGTATGAGTTATGAATAATTACTTATAGTTACTTATAATTCCTTGAGAACCCTGAGATGGACCCATTTGTTTATCTGTGAAGAAGTCAGTGGGGATATCACTGAGTTAGGAGCAAGAATTTGAAAGAATTCTTATTTCTTATCTTTCATGTTTGTTCACCTTTCTACATTTTCTTACCATTGACTTCAGGCTTTTATTTATTGGTGACTTATTAAAGGTCATAAAACATCAAAAGTTCATAAAATAATTATCAGGGAAAAAACTGCTTATCAAGTTATACCATCATTTCCTGGGGAAGTTCAAACACTTTACTAAGGTCACCCACATGTCAAGTGGCAGAACAATATTTTAAACTCTGTTCTGTCTTATGTCTCACTTAGGAACTGTTTCTTGGCAATTTGAGATAAAGTGCATGCAGATCACACTTCTTAGGTGATCACCAAGTGTCTTAATCTTTTTAACCATTGTTAAAAGTCCTTAATAGTTGGGTTTCAAGCATACAATCAATCAGGGTCAATTTGAGATTATTCTTAACAAACTATAATGCATGCTTTTCAGCAACATTATAAAGCATAAAACAGTGATCAGAATAGACTGTCATGTTATTTGAAGTGTACCCTTGGGATATTCATCAAGAACAGGGATCATCTTGGTATAACTTCATGGAGGCAGGACAAAAGTAGACAGAACAAGCCAGTGATTTTTAGATTTGTAACTGGTTTATCTTCATGCCTCAAGAAGATTTTTCTAAAGGGCAAGGAGCAAAGTCATCATCAGTTCCCCATCTAAAAGAATGTCTAGCAACTGTGCTCAGAATACCACCACACTCTCCTTCCTTCCCATGGAAGACATGAGAATGTCTTCCAGGAGTTCAAGGTGTATAAATGAATGGATGTTGACTCAGTACTATTTGCAACTTTGCAGAACCTATATAAACGAATATATGGCCATTTAATGTAATCTCTCCCCTTCCTTTATTGCATCATCTTGGATCCTAGCATGATAATTTGGTGTATGTGAAGTAAAACACGTGATCTGAAACTACTTTCTTAACAAAATCTCAAGTTAATTCTAAAGAACTGTTAGCTATAAGTGCATTGTTACACAAATCTAGAATGTTTCCATCTGGAAAACTGAAACATCGTATTCATTAAACCTCATTTTTTTCCTTTCTTTAGACACTAGAAATTACTGCTTTGCTCTTTCTATTAGCTTGACTATTAAATATCTCTCTTAAGTCAAACTATAGTATTTGTCTTTCTATAAATGATTTATTTAACCTATTCCTCAGGCTTCATCATTATTGTCACATCTGATAGGAATTTTCTTGTTTAGTAAGTCTGATTTATAATGCTTTGCATGTACAATTTACACACTGCCTAATGACCTTTTGACCAACAATGAGCAATGTATATGATGATAATATTGCATATAGAGTAGGTGAATGGTAGGCTATGCCATCTGTTTTTTTTAACTATACTCAATAGCATTACACAGTAACAAAATTTTCAGAATTTATATCCATATGTGAGAAATGACTTGCATTTATCACATTTTCCATTGATTCATTAATGGACAGCTAAATAGCTTCTACATCTTGGCTATTGTGAATAACATTGCAGTGAACACAAGTCTGAAAAGTTTCTCTGAGATCTTGATTTGAATTATTTTAGATATTAAACCCAGAAATGAGATTAATGGATCAATACTATAATAGTTCTAGTTTTAGTTATTTGTTTGCTATAGTGTGTGTACCAATTTGTGTCATCCTCTCTATATCAATTATACACAAGTATTCTAATCTCTCCAAATATTTGGAGATTGTTGTTTGTAACAACCATCATAATAGGTATTAGGTGACATTTCATTGTGGTTTTGATCTGTAGCTCCCTGATACTCATTAAAGATAATGTGTTGAGAATATTTTTATTCCTGAAAGAATTCCATTAAACTATTTGCATCTTTTTTTGAGAAGTGACAATTAAAGGGCTTTGCCCATATTGTCATCTAATATTCAACAAGAGTATCTTGCTGATATAAAGTGAAATATTTTCTTCAACAAATGATGCTAGAAAATATGTAAAAGAATGAACTTGTGGTGGGATATAGTAATTTTGTATATTGATACCATAAATTTTAACATGTATAGCTACCTAACAATACTAAATAAAAATAATTTTAAAAATGGAATGAAACTGGATCTTATCTTCCAAAATTTTGTCTTTCACAAGTCAATTTAAAATAGATCAAAGTCTTAAACATAAGATGTGAAACAGTAAAAATCCTAGAAGAAAATATAGAATAAAGTCTTTATGACATTGTTCTTGGAAATAATTTCATCCATATGGCCCTCAAAGCAAAGGCAACAGAATAAAAAGAGACAAATGAGATTATATCAAACTCCAAAGCTTCTGAATAGCAAATGAAACAATCAACTAGGTGATAAAGTAAACCCAAAATAGGAGAAAATACTTGCAAATTCTATTTTACTCATATCCAAAAAATATAAAAGATCTCAAATATATCAAATATATAAGGAATTCAAAAATTAAGTAAAAATAATTAGTTTTTTTAAAAATATTTATACTCTCTCCTTTTTTTATTTCAAATGACCAAGCATTTCACACTTGGTTGCAGTACACCTGAGGTCACAAATTTCACTGTGCCTCCAGGATCATCCCAGACACATGGGATATTGCTGGTGTTTAACTCATAGTCTTATGTCTTCAAAGCAGATGTTCTACCACTGAACTCACCCTATCCGGGTCTGACTTAGGACTCTTCCTCCCTTTTCCCTGTCACAGGGGAATTTCCCCCACTTTACTTCCAGTACTCAGAAATTCTTCTTGGAAGAAAGCATTAAGGAGTATAATTTCACAAAGATGCAGATATTGAATAAGTCTCCAAGTATCTCCCATATTCCTCCCTCCAAGAATTTGCCTTTAACAGAGTCTGGAGAGAAACATTATCAACTGAAATAAGAAATTCCCATATAGTTGCAGGTGTGGGAAATGATTTCAAGAACTCTGACAGGTAGGTGGAGCATTTACCACCTTCATTTCCCAAGGAACTGAGGTACCCCCTCAGTATTTCCAATACTCAACCTACATCTTCAAATAGGTAGATCATATTCCTTATTCCAAGAAGAATTCAGAGCATCAATATCACCAGAAACAGGACATTTTATATTTCAGTCAGAGTTTATTCACTCACAGCTCCAGATCCCAAACAGTATGACTCTTCTCACCCCCACAATTGCAGAGACTAATAGGTTGTGGAAAGTACTACAGAGCAGCCTGAGGTTACTGAAAGATTCCAGTCAGTTCTTTTTTTCTTAGCACATGGTTTCTGAAATACTTGTCTTCAGGAGAATAAAATTGTAGCATGAAAAATATCTCTAGGAAAAGATATTTATCTTGTTTTCACATGAAATAGCTCCAGTACTTGCGCACCTACATGATGTTCAAAAGAATGGAGGAGGAAGAGAAATAGGAGGCAGAGATAAGCATTATATGCCATTCAACTCTGCTCCACCTCTTTTGTTTATTTATTTGCTTGCACAGTTTGGGGCCACACTCAGGAATTTCAGGGCTTAATTCAGGCTCTGTGCTCAGGGATCACTCCTGAAGATGGCAGTGCTGAAAATGAAACCAGGATTGTCTACCTGCAAGGAAAAGGCTGTAACCCCCCCATAGTATATCTTGAGTCTTCCGTTTCTTTTCTATTACAAATTAAATGCCACATAGTATAGGATCTAAGGTAAAAGTATACATTTTTTAAAAATTATAAAATAAACAAGACAGCCTTTATCTAGATCAAGATGAAATACAAACAAAACTATTATTTCCAGCTCCCAAGAAAAGCAGCTTCCTACTGCCTTTCTCTTTCTCTCCAAAGGTAGCCATTATCATGATCTTTATGTTAAATACCTGATTGCTTTTCCTTCAAAATCATTCCCTAATTTACATCCCTAAACATTGTTGCTCTTTTTCTTTTTTAGAAAACTTATATAAAAGGAATCATACATGTTTTCTTTTGTATTTGGATTTATTTGCTTAACATTATGCTTCTGAAGTAAGTCGTGTTTTGTATGTAGCAGCAGTTTGCCTACTTTCATCGTTTAATAGTATGCCACTAGATGCATCTAGCAAAGTGGATTCATCCATTACATTGGTGAAGGGCATTTGAGTTATTTCTAGCATTGAACTATTGTGAATTCTCTCTTTCCATATATCTGCATGAATTTGTGCTAATTGTACACTTAAGAATGAAATAGTTAGGTTGTAGAATATGAATATTAGTTTTTCCTATATGATTAGTGTGGTTTTCTGCTTAAAAATCTTTCCCTCTTCTGAGATTCTGAAGAGATTCTCTATCGTCACTGCCATAAGATTTGTTATCTTGTCTCTTTTACATTTATATCCACAATCTATCTGCAATTGATTTTTTAATGGTGTTAAATAGGGGTCAAGAATATGCTTCTTTTTTTTGTTGTTGTTAACAATATGGAGGTCTATTTTTTTCCACAAGCATTATTTAAAACACTATTCTAAAGCCACTACAATATAGTATACTGCTCATTGTAAATCAAGTGCCCATTTGAACTGGACAATTGGGCTCATTGGTCTATTAGCTTATTAAAGCAAATGCATTAATTATGGTGACTTTAGAACAAATCTTAATATTCAATTGACTAAGTTTCTCATTCATTCCTCTTAACATGATTTATTTCTTGCACATTCTTTTCTGAATGTATTTTTGGATTTTATTTTATGCTTTAAAGCTATTAAAATGTCATATTTATATTAAAGCTTTAGTTTTTTAATTTTTATGACTTTTGTTTCAAAATATATTGGTTTGTGAATAGTAATCCATTTACAAAAACCTTCATAAACGTATATTTTGATGATTCTATGTACACAGTATATGCAATACTGAAAATGTTTTTTACTTTTCAATTCTAAAAATAACATTTATTTTTTCATTATTCTTGCTAAATAGACTACTGCATTTTGTTTTGT
>PVKC010009780.1:0-26417 GCA_004027635.1 Crocidura indochinensis | reverse complement strand
TCCTTCCTTTCTTTTATCCTAATTTTTTTTTGTTTCTTTCCTCCTTTTCTCTGAAGATAATTTTTTTTTTTTGGTTTTTGGCCACACCCGGTGACGCTCAGGGGTTACTCCTGGCTATTCGCTCAGAAGTCTCTCCTGGCAGGCACGGGGGACCATATGGGGAACCGGGGGATCGAACCGAGGTCCGTCCTAGGTTAGCGCAGGCGCCTTATCTCCAGCGCCACCGCCCGGCCCCCCTGAAGATAATTTTTGAGAAATACTAAACAGGGAAAAAAAACTAAGAAAAACAGATTACGAAAAGTAAAAGAAGCACTAATTTGAATATGAAGAAAATGTTAAGCAACATAAGACAAAAGTAATAATATAATTAAAATTATAGTTAATTTTTAGGTAAGTATCTGTATATACAGCTAGAGAATAGCTTTTCAACTATTATTATCAAAATGTACCACAAGCATCAAATAAATTATGCTGGTTAAATATTTTAAGATTTTCTATTCTGATCATAAGAAATTACTATAAATTTTATAAAAGATTCATTGTACTAGTTGTAACTGCTTTGTCTCTGAATATTTCCAAGGGAACTAGAAACCATGATGAACCCCAGACTAAGACTGGGAATATGTCTCTCATAGTGTTCTCAGTGTTAATGATTTATTTTTTTGTTGTTCACACCTAGAACAATAGACCATACAGAACCAACTCTGAGATTTTCTTTGAGCAAACTTCAAGATTAATTATATCTACATTGGTTGTGAAGATCTTGATTTTCAGTTGCCATGGCTAGAAGTTCAATAGGATATGGCCAGTGTCACTGCCCTCCATAAATTCTGATCTTTTAGACTTAATGGTTTTCAAAAAGACAGTTATTTCACACATTTTCTATAAATGTTTCAAGAAAGAAAGCATGTTCTGTTTTGCCCTGAATGAGTAACACATCTATTGCCAAGGTCATACTCCTCCCCACTCTACCCAATGTTCATTTATTTTAAATGCTTTTTCTTATGTGTCTTTAGCTGTAACAAATATTATTCATGAATAAAAGATATGACTTATTATTTTAGACATCTTTCCAACTCATTACCAAATTGTATGCTCTCATTCAAATGCCAGACAAAAAATTTATTTGCATGAGTTTGTGTGAATATATGTCTTTACGGTGAACACACAGATGATTATTCAGTAGTTCTAAAGTGTATCATAGCTAAATTCTGAGGAGCAAACCACAGTCCCTCCTACGCTAGTGCATACAATGGAGATGCTTTACGCCCTGCACCATAGCTTTGGTGCCTCATTCAACATGTATTTTACAAAGTATCTTATTAAGCAAAATATGCTTTATATTTGGTATATGATAAAGAATAAAGTAATCTTATCCTTATTTTTATAACTCTTGTGCTTCAAATGATAAATGCCTATATACAGAACAATGCAATATAGAGTTCAATACTTTTGTGAATTAAAATTATTATTATTATTACTACTGTTAATGCATTTTTATAATTTTAAAGTACTATGTGCTCTCCAATATTTTAAGCATCACCTGTTATTTTATTTTGTTGCATAAACCCCTATGATGTGTGTCTGATTGTGGTTCTCATCTGGCAAATATGTAATCAAGTCACTTAAAGATGGAATAATGTGGAAAGAGGAACTAACTAAAAAAACTGCATAAACCGTGTGAACTTGGATTGAATATTGTAATTCCAGAAAACAACCAAAATCTAATCTACACCTACCTAAATACCTACATATTGTTCATAAATACAAAATTATTCAATCTTATGAAAGAAGAAATTGAAAAGAAGTGTCACAGGTCAAATTCACATACTTTCAGAATCCAAATTATGAATGGAACATGATTTTTAATAGATATTGTGTTTGTGGAAGTAAAAGAATTATTCTTTTTGACTGAGCTGCAAGAACAAACTCCCAACTCTGACAGTTTCAGTGACTTTAGGAGTGAACTAAGAGAGATTCTATACTTAGATTTTAATAGTTTGTTAGGGCCTAGATATGAAGAAAGTATTGGAAAAATTTTACTCTAATCTCAGGACAAGATAATAGCTACATCTGTCTCTGCCATGCTAGGTGGTGGTGATGTCATATACCTAGGGTATTTGCTAAGAGTGAGCCCCTAACCCACCTCTGACTCCTGTATTTGTCTTTAAACAGTGGTTTCCAACACTTAGATTTCCTCTTTTACTCTGGTGGAAGGATGATTGGACATGGAGACACTCATGCTTCAGACAATATGATATTAAATAATGAATGGGAAAACTAGGATTGGATGAAAAAGAGGCATTTGAAGAAATGTAAAATACACAGCTTGATAATTTCAAAGACATTTGCTTATAAGTACTCTTTTTACTGAGTCTCTGAAATGTCATATTTTATTTAAATTTTTTATAAAATATTTAAGCACAATGATCAAGTGTGATTATAGTTTGGTTTCAGACTTAAGTAGAACACCCCCCCTTCACCATTGTAACATTCCATATTTTAATAAGGAACTATTTTAATGTGAATATATCAGATAGTATTTATTAATGCAACATCTTTTTGTATCAAAAGAGAAAAAACTTAGGATCATATGAAGATTTTATATTCCCAGATAAACAAATATCAAATGAGATATTTGATATAAAACATGATACATCTATTAGTAAAATAGATGGCTCATTCAGAGCTATATTTGACTCTGAGGGCTGGTAGAGCAAGCACTAAAATCATGAATGTCTTTTAGAATAGCATTGCTTGAATTTAATATAAACTGCCAAGATAAAAGTGGAGTTATTTATAATAAAAAGAAATGGACTAAGTGCATTTTCTCTAAAATACAGGTAAGTATTATAGGTTGGAAGGTGCTGTATTTTACCTGCTTTCATTTTAAGGTAAGATTCATTGAAGACGACTTATGGTTTTCCTGTTACTTAAAATCACTTTATTTTTAGAGACTTGTTACTTTTCATTATATTAGGAGTATATTATGTATAAATAGGCTTTATACATTTCTCTTTTTATGAAATAATGAATGTTCCTATATGTTTAATATTCAATATAAAATAAACTTTACCAATTTTTGAGCATACCAAACTTTCCTGATTATTTTTTAGATTTGAAGTTCTATTTAATTTAGAAAATATTTTCACATTTAATCAATAATGACTTTTTTTGGACAGGGACGAAATACATAAATAAAAGACAAAAAAAAGTAGGTTCATAGGAGCCTGTGTAATGGCATAGCAGTAGGGTATTTGCCTTGCACGAGACTGACTCAGGTTGAACCTGGGTTTGATCCCTGGAGTCCCATATAGTCCCCCATAGCCAAGAGAGATTTCTGAGTGCATATCTAGGAATAACCCCTAAGCAACACAGGTGTGGTCCAAAAACAAAACAAACAAAAAAAGTAGACTCTTATGTTCTATAAGCATATTTTCAAAAAGTTATACATAATTATTAACATGGTCAAAAACATGTGTTTTAAAATAAGTATAAAATTAGTATTAAATATAATGTAAATATATTGTTATAATGGTTATATTTATGTACATTGGTATATGGTATATATATTTATTATTATTTTTTTTATTTTTACTTTGTTTATTTTTGGGCTACACCCAGCGGTGCTCAGGGGTTACTCCTGGCTATCTGCTCAGAAACAGCTCCTGGCAGGCACTGGAGACCATATGGGATGCCGGGATTCAAGCCAACCACCTTAGGTCTCGGATCAGCTGTTTGCAAGGCAAACACTGCTGTGCTATTTCTCTGGCCTGATATATTTTATTTTAATAAAATTTATCTTTGTGTTTGGCCAGAGCAATGGTGCAGTGGTTGGGCGTTTTGCATTGCATGCAGCTGACCCAGGATGGACCTCAGTTCGATCCCCCATATGAGCGCCCAAGCCAGGAGAAATTTCTGAGCGCATGGCCAGGAGTAACACCTGAGTGTCACAGGATGTGTGCTAAAACTTAAAAAAATTACCTTTGTGTTATATTTAATAAGGTTTTTGAGTTTTATGAGTACACTTGTGTTTAGACAGAAATTATGCTATCAAATTCAATAAAATTAAAATAATTTATGGAAATCATTTACAGTAAATAGAAGTGAAAACAAAAGAATAATAACTGCAATCTACCATGCTTATTTTACTTAAAAATAAACTGATTTATTTAGTCAATACAAAAATCTGTTATATTTTTTAATTTATTTATGCACATGTATTGAAAGTAGAAATAATAACCTCACAGAGATTTTTGATGAGAAAATGCAACCACAAAATGAAATAATCAAAACATTTATGAAAGTTTATAACTCATTATTTTTAATTGATTTCCTCCAATTTTCATAATAGAAAAAAACTAATGCTGTAAAATACCTATTGTGCCAAAAATGTGTCTTTTAATTAGCATGATGTTTGAGGGAAATCCCTTGAGTTAGTTTTATTTTATTGTTTATTGTAGTGTAAAAATGCTACATAAATTTTAGAACTATTGGGCTAAAGATAGTAGAATAGTCTTATCTTCCTCTTGTATATAAGATTCGCTATTTTGATTCCTACCTCTGAACATGGTTCCAGATAATAGCAAGAGTGAAGAGTGATCATAGAACCTGTGCAAGCCTTAGCATAGCTGAATATGTACCCCAACATTAAAATAAAGATATACAATTTAGAAATATTTCTTTAAAATTAATTTAGGAAAAATCTGAAAAATATATTTTATAGTGTGCTCTTTGTTTACACTTTTTATAGAAAATACATTTATCATTAGAATATTTTTTAGTTATATGAAACTTTTAGTATATTTCACATTGAAATGCTTTTTAAAATTATACACGGTCTCAGAGCCCCTTGTTTCATGTTGCGAATGTCTTTATGAAAAGTTTCTTTGCTTTATTATTACCAAAAGGATATTTCATAACATTCAGATTCACTCTAAGTATATTTAAGTTATAAGATAATATATTGCACTAATATCTGCATTTAATTATCTCAAGAATATTTAAGTTATAAGGAACAAATAATTTAATGCCAAATGTTGTTCTAAATACATGTAATTAATTTATCTCAAGGACATTCAAACATGCAAATGAGTGAAAAATAATTAAGAAGTGGTTCTGTAGTCATATTTTAATTTTTCCCCAGCCTCGCAGTCATATTTTTATAAGCCTACTTATTTACTTATTATTTTTTAGTGTTTACAATCAAATCTATGTCTCAAAAGTCTACCATACTTTTTTCTGTTTATTTTTGGGTCTCATCCAAGGATGTCCAGGGGTTACTCCAGGCTCTGCACTCAGAAATAACACATGGTAGGTTTGGGTGTCCATATGGAGTGACTGCAAAAATGGAGATAATGTTAACTTGTGAATATTGATTATTTTACAATACTAAGTATGCTATATATTCTTGCCACTCAGTTGTTTATTTTTTTACAGGTGAGAAAGATATTAAACAAAATCTCTCTGAGCCAAGGTTTTCAAGATTGAAATTTAAATCTGAATGAGGCAGCATAACAAGTTTTTCTGTGCCTGTCCTTTTTAAAGGATTGTGATCATTTTATATTCAAGAAGCATTCCAATTTAATACTGAAGAAATAAATCTAATTTCTCAAAGGTACAAGAAAGCAGGTTGTATATAAGGTTGCATATAAAACACATGCATTTTTCTTACTAAATAATAATCATTGCTAACAACATTTACAGTTATTTTTAATATTTTTCAAAGTCTGAATAGACAAAATAAAGAACAATTAGGGATTACTATAGAGTATTATGCAGTCATTACAATAGTGAAATGTTAAAAATATCTTTAATATTCTGTGAAGGTATTGCTTCTTTGATTGTAAAAATTAATTTAATATCCTTTTTGAATGCATGCACAATTATGGAGACTAAGCTTTCTATAAAGCAACAATACAAACTCCCAAATTAATCTAAATTCTTCAGTTATATTCATGAGGGATTTTGCATTGTCTTAAATTTAAACATTTTAAAACACATGCTTTGTGATAAAGATGATTATCTTGACATCTATTTGCATATTTTGAATTAAATAAATGTTATGTATATATTGGTTAAGTAGATTATTAGACATACATTAGTGTTCAAAAGTCATTGAATATTTTAGAAAACAATTCAGATATTAAATTATCCTTCAATATACAAAACTTAATAAAACAACTGTCAAATAAGGATAAGGATGTGAAAATAATAAAGGCGACATCCAATGAAACTTGCACATAATCTTATGCTCTAAGGAAAGCTTTTTATTATCCTGACATATAAATGCAAATAGATATATTATTAGCCTATGCTCATATGGGTAACTTATACTTTTGGAAATTGGTGAAAGAATTGTTCATATTTTATCATAAAATAATTATACAAGTGTTAATATATAAATAAAATATTTAACTATCTACATTGACAAGATAAACTACCACATATAGTAAAATAGCAATAGTTTATTCAATAAATAATTATTATTTATTTAAATATTTAAATGTATCTCATATAATCACAATGTTTCTTTTTAATTGATTTGTCAGTGTAAGACTTCTATTCAGAATCATATTATGTCTTACTATTATTCTTACAGTTTTATAATTTGGAAAATCATATTTTTATCATCATGTATGTAATCAAGGTGTTTAAATAAAATATATTAAAAAATAAAGCATTTGAATATTTAATTTAAAAATAAGTATTCTAATTAAAAAAAGAAATTACCAGTAGCCAAGAACCTATTTTGTCTATTCTGTCAATTGACCATTTTCTGCAAACAAGAATATATTTATTGTTGTTTTGTTTAGAGCAAAAAAAAAGAATTAAAAAATATATGGAGTTTAGATAAATGTGTCTAAATGAAAGATAAAAATGTTATTAATGTAAAATAATAATAATGAGATAAAGCATCTTGGAACTGAAAACATATAATGTAGAATAAAAATGGTAGAAGAATGTAAAGGCAGCTTTGAACAATCTGAATTAGCACTGAATATAGGGCAGAAAATATTAAGGCATTTTATCAGAAATTAAAGGTAGTTTAAATGCCATTATATGTTCCAACTAGGTTTATGAAATGCTCTGAAAAGAAATAACTGTCACACTAGCATATTTAATGGAATAATGATTAATTTTTTCAAGCTTGCTAAAATACATGAATATAAACATCTAAGAAGATCAAAAATCTCCAATAATAGTATGAATTCTTATGAATTTACAAAAAAAAAACACTAATCAAAGTTCTGAGAATACAGACAAAAACACAATTTTTTGAGTTGTTGAAAGCAAAGTGATCTATTTTAAAGGATTCCTCAAATAAAATCAATAACTGGGTTCGGAGTAGTGACACAAGCGGGAAGGCATTTACCTTTCTCACACTACCCTAAGATGGGCCATGGTTCAATCCCCTGGCGTCCCATATGGTCCCCCAAGCCAGGAGCGATTTTTGAGCACATAGCCAGGAATAAACCCTAAGAGTCACTGGGTGTGGCCAAAAAAAAAACCTATCAATAACATTTTATCTGAAATGAAGACAAATAACTGGCATTCTAAAAGTACCAAAATTTTTGTTTTCCGATACCCACCACCAAATCCAACACTGTAGCAAACAGAGGCATCACAAAACAACCTTACGTAAAGTAGATGATTTTCCAATGGATTCATATATGAAGACTGTATTACAAAACTAAGTGATAGATTCAAGTTATCTGTACAAAAGACAGAAAATTATCAGGGATTAATAGTCACGTTTTTGTTGTGAACATCTGGTCCTTGAGTACTATTAAAAGTGATTATTGAGCAAAAACGACAAAACTTGTTGTCCAAAACACAGTCATGTATGTCTCAAGAAAAAAAATGGAAATTTCTGACATGTTAAAATAAAGATGTATACTAAATTAAATAGTTTTATCCTTAAATAAAAATATATATACTCCATAATTTCACTTCTGAGAGGTTTCAAAAATTTTCAAAATGAGAGAAACATCAGGTAAAATTGGTATTATGACAAAGAGCTAAAGCATATAACAGTTAGACAAATAAATATGAGTGAAATGGAGACTAGAAATTCAGTAATAGTTAATGGCTGATTTATGTTAAAAATAATGCTAGAGAGTGGCAGAAATTATTCAAATATATTACTTTGTAAATTCAACCAAGTTTGCTGGATAAAATCAAGAAAAAGTAAAACAAATTTTCAGAAGCTTGTTTTGCAGTGAAATATTGATGACAACTTTAGATTGTGCTATAGGAGCATTGCAATCGAAAAGAACTAATGAGATGAATTTATGCAAGCAACTCTGTTTAAATTTAATAGCAAAAAATGAGCATCAATCATGTCAACCATTAGTTAATGTCTATAAGTAGATAGTGATATGAAAGTATTTATAATTTACAACAGTAGAACACAAAAATATTTATAATTCTTTTAATCAACTTATACAATAAGCCTAGAGAGATAATCAGGAGGCATTTTATGAAGTACTATATAAAGATTAATAAAATGTGCTCATTATTCTGAAATAAGCAATCTTTATTTTATTGAACTTGCGACATGATCACATTTATTTTTCAAAAAACCCAGCAGTTTAGTTTAAAGAAATAGATTACAAAGACATAACATGGGGCTAGGATTTCTAGAAATGTGTTGTCATTAACTAGGAAAAAAAAAACAATGAGTAATATAGTGAAATGCAATATAAGAAAAAATAACAGTCAACACCTTCCTTTAAAATAAATTTCATGGGGCCAGAGAGATAACATGAATATAGGACATTTGACTTGTATGGAGAAAAACAGTGGTTAGAATCTCAGTATCTCATATGGTTCCCTAAGACTTTTAGGAGTGATTTCTGAGCATATAGACAGGGGTAAATCCTGAGGACTGCCGGGTGTGACCAAAAAATATATATATATAATATTTATATATATAATATATAATATATATTACATAATAATTATGTATAATATATTATATTATATATAAAAAAGAAATAAAATGAGATTCATTAAGAATATGTAAGTCATATGCCTAAACTAATAATTAAAAGATCAGAAAGCAACTTGAGGCAATTGTTAAATCATTGACTAATTCTTAAATCTGAAAAGAAAAATATTAGTGATTATTACAGTTTTCTATTTGGCTTATATGCTTAACTTTAATATAACATATTGAAAAATATATATCTACAAAAATTTATCCTTGCAAACATAGTAAAACTCTGGCTGTTCATTTTGCTTTAAACTTGATAATATGAGGATAGTGATGTTTAATTAATGCTTTCATACAGGTTGTACAGTGTGGTGATGGGTTTTCTCTTTTTCTGTCCATCTCAGATAGAATGTTCCAGACTTCAAATGTCACTTGGCCTGCAGTTGGATTGAAGGCAGAAAGTAACTTTTCACCTCACCAAAGGTAGAGTCCCTGAAGTAGGCTCACAGACCCTTTTTATAGGGAGTTAGATAGATTGAGCCCCACATTCCTTAGATTATCACTAGTTTACTTAAGTTTATTGAGTCACCTTATTGTCTGCATTCCTTAGTTTATTTCTGGTTCACTTAAGCCATCTGCCCATTGTGTGGTTTCCTCTAATGTGTCCGAAAAGTTAAGGAACTAGTTGTTTGCTCAAGGCCTGGTTCCCTTACTGTCAGGTCAAACTTGTCATGGCAGTTCTCATGTTCATATAGAAAAATGGAAAGTAGAAGCAGAATGGTAGTTATTGCTAATGAGATCCCATTCCATGAGCCAGAAGATGCGTTTCAACAAGATCATTTTCTTAGTTGCATATCAGAAGAGGAAACGATTAGGGCAAGTAATCCTGTTCAAATGTGTCTTTGAAACCAGGAAAGTTATCTTAAAAAAATATTTCTCAACTCCTGTATTTTGAAGCATAAGTAGTAATTGATAAAACGTATAAAAAGTACATAGACTAGGGGTCAGAGGGATAGCGCAGCAGTAGGGCCTTTGCCTTGCATGCAGCTGATCCAGGAAGGACCACGGTTCTATTCCTAGTGACCTATATGGATCCCAAGCCAGGAGTGAATTCTGAGTGCATAGCCAGTTGTAATCCTTTAGTGGATGTGGCTCCCCCCCCAAAAAAAAAAACAAAACAAATAGACAAAAATGTATATAGAGTTTACATACATATATTACCACTATTATAATTTTGATATTTTACAAATAACAATATAGTTTATGTAGTCTTATTTTGTATGTAAACATAGTCATTTAAGATAAGTACTTTAAATTTTAATGCATAATATTTTAGTAATAATTATTAGTCATTTTAACTATTTATGTATTTTCCAGAAACAAACATAATATATAATTTGAAAATTCAGTTAAATAATAATTCAAGAGACTCTGAAGAACCACACTTATATGTATTAATGTCTGATTTTTATATACAATTAGAAAGGAAGCTAAGTAAATATTGCTGAAAAGACAAAAAATACAAATGAACCCAAACAATAAAAAGTAAACAAATAATGTTCTGTAAGTATATAGATGTGAATAGTACATAGAGTAAAAGATAGACTCTCCTAGTTTGATCCACTGCCACATCACAGACAATAGTAAAAATGAAAAATGGCCTAAGGTGAGATCATGGGAGAAAAGAGATCAAGTGTCAAAGACTTCTGTAATTGCTTTTCAGAGTCAGTTGAAGTGTAATGAATGCACTATAAATCACTAAAAAAAGCTCTCTAACTAGAATGTCTAGGCATGATCTGCTGCTACCTAGGGCATATGCTTAACCTAGATGGAGTTGACAATGCACAGAGAGACAGAGCACTCTGTTGAAAGAAAACTAAAGATGAGAGAACATTTTCTAAAATAAACAAAAATATAGCTTATAGAGTCTAGAGCCATAGCAAAGTGCTAGGACATTTGCCTTGTATATACTCAACTGGATTCCATAGCAGGTACTCAATATTTTTCTCAGAGCCCCACCTTCAGTGATCACTATGTATATAGTCATTAAAGAAATGCTTCCCTGTGGATTAATATTTTGTTGATATATTTTGGGTTGTTATTCAGTCTACCACTTTAAATGCATAGAAGTCATTGATGCCTCTATTAAATCAGTTAATTGGCATAAAGAGATAGTGGATTAAAAATTCAATCTTATTTATTTATTTGTGTTGGGATTAGATCAGCTGTTTTCCCATGTGAGTTACATACCAAAAAAGAATTACGGTGTCTACTAAAATATTAATGTGTAACTAGTTTAAATATAAGTCCTGACAAGTCAAGAACTTCTTTGCAGAAGTTTAGAGTCATTTTGTAGATGTGACTTTTCAAAGTAAGTCATCCTAAAGATACTTCATCACTTTGTTTAATGCTGTTGTTAGTAAAGAATGTCTAAGACTATGAATATACCTGTCGTGCATTGCATGTGTTTACATAGTTTGTCATTCCTCAAGAAGTGGTTGGGAAGCAAAATTAATAATGTCACTCCACCCAAGATCCTTATCATGTATTTGGGGGTGTTTTAATTAATATAGTGACAACCCAGCCCCTTATCAAGATTTTTAAGGGGCATTAATTAATGTACTTTGGGACACATACACATGTTGGGAGCCAGATCCTTTGAATTATAGCTTTACATAAGTACAGCCATTTTGCCTTGAACAGACATTTTGTCTCAGCATTGCCTTTAATCTGAATTTAAGATGTATACCTGCCAAATGGGCAGGAGTTGACGCAGACGGCCCTTCAAGAATTTGACCACACAAGAAAGCTTGTTATAACATGTATGTACTAGCAGGAGGTATGCTGGTAGAGCATTGTGAATTTTATGAATACACCTAGAGATTGCGTTGTTCATGTAACGACCCGTTATGTAACCACCCACTATTGTTCACTCCCTATATAAGCCCTGCTTGCTTGAAATAAAATTGACATTTTGATCAGAATACTTGACTTGGTGTCCCCTTTTCTCCCACCCTTCTTTTTTCAGGTAAATGTCCTTTCCACGACCACGAATAACTGAGAGCTGCAGGCCGACTTATGAACATTCTAGACTTGATATTAACTGTCTGTATTTTATTAAATGTCCCTACATAACCAAATTGAAGCATTTAAGTTCAATTTTAATTACTCGAACCACTGTTTGCTGATTCAAAACACAATGAAAACACTAGTCAAAGAACAGTATTTATTTCAGAGTTGATTGCCTAAATATGTCCCATGTTTGTCTCGTATCTTCAAAATACAAAAATCTTCAATACTGCAACATCATTTTATTCTCAAATTTCCCATGATGCTCCATTATTCATAAATTTATTCATTATATTGGTGATGAAATCTACCAACTACTACAGACCTTGAAATCTACCAACTACTACAGTACAGACCTTAAAAAATATAGATTTTCTATTTCATGTGTATCAAGATGTAATCTTGTAGATTTCTTCAAAGAACACAGTTTATATAAAATGGAAGACAAAAAATGATTTGAAAGTAGCTTAGAAATAAACTTGCACTATTCTACATCTTCAACTTTATTCTAATATATCAAGTTCTCTTCTCCTGAAACTCCTATACCAGTGGTCGTCAACCTTTTTTCACCTGAGCCAAATCTCGCCAAAACCATGATTGAAATTTATTTTGAGAAAATTACATCCTTACAATGACTGACAAAGTCACAAACAGTAATGTGAACATTGGCCTTGCATTTCCTTGAATAGTTTGAGTAAGTCAAGTTTGTATGCTGTTGTTTTTAATTTTAGGCACGATTCCAGGTTCTCATTGATGAGACGATTTCTCAATTTACTCTTGATAAGATTCATGCTTGAAAATGATTGTTCGCATAAATATGTGGACCCAAACAAGGAAAGAACAGCAAATGCTAGCTTTTAGAGTTGATTATATGAGTCAGGAATACTATTCCAGGTGTTAAAAATCAACATATCTTCCTTCTCCAGGTCTTTCAAAGCAGACCACTTGTGCTGTGAACTAAGTTCACATTTGTGTTTCTCCAATCTTTCTAAATTAGCACAAAGACATTCAAATTTCGAGCTCCACAGTTCTTTTTTTTTTAATCCAGAAATTGCATTTCAAAGTTGCCAATGTCTATATTAAAGGGAGAAAAATTTAATTCCGTTACAGTGGCATCCAGAAAAATTTTAACAAAGGCCAATGTCACTTTGCTGTTTCTGAAATCCTGAAACCTTTTGAGAAAAGCTTCCCTCATATTTAAAAGCACTATTTTAAAATAGGTAATGTCAATATCAGAATTATTTTCTTGGCGATGTTTCAACGGGCTTGGAAAGTCAATTAAAGTTTCTCTGCCAAAATTTTGAGCAAAAACAGATAATTTTTTTTCAAATGAAATAACTTCTTCTAACATCGAAAAAATTGTGTTTTCCTTCCCCTGTAGTTTATGATTAAGCTGAATTATGTGTGAAGTAACATCCACCATGAAATACAGTTTGTTTTTCAAACTGCACGTTGACATTTATGGTTCAGCCTGGAAAAACAACCCTTTTAAAATTTCACATAGCAAAGCAAGTTGAAAACTTCACTCATCAAATAAATGATAATTTAAACAAGAATTTGCTAAAGAAACCTTATCACAACGTTTTAGGGCCTGATCACTTTAAGCTCATGGGGCCATAGATGAACATTGACCAAGTGTCTCTTTATAATCTGCAAGCCATTTTTCCTTCAAGGAGTGACATGTTTCCACTCGGAAGAGCCAGTATTAGAACAAGGACATATATGATATGGTACAAGCCCATGAGAAAGGATGAAGAAAGTAATAAAGATTGTATTGGTGGTAAACGAGGAAGAGCCCAAACAGCTCCCACAAAAACTTCCCCAAGAAATGCAAAAAAACATGATGAAATTTGGCATGATGGAGTCATCAGTGTCAAATCCTTTAGAAGTTTATCTCATAGCACACTACCAGAAAACATAACTTTTGAAAACCCATCATTAGATGTGATACTTCTCTTCAGAGAAATATAGTTTTTGAATTCACTGATCATTTGTTAATTCTGGATAGTGAACACCATTCTTGAGGAAAAATACTTTGATTTTTTATAAGTAAGCAAAATGTTTCAAAATATTTCCTCTTGATAACCAAAATGTGCTAAAAGTTTGAAACCCTACAATATGGAGATGAAACAGGTAAAAGAGAAAAACCATTTAACAATCTTTAAAATCAAGGACAGTGTTTCAGATAAAAGTAGTGATTTCCCTGAAAAGAAAAAAAATCTATTGACACTTTAGTGTGTGCTGCAAGAAACCAAACTAAAATACACACAAATACAAAAACAGCACTTCGTAAAAGGCATATAATATCATATCATAAAGGAATTATGATAGATTGTCTAAAACATTTTAAAATATTTTTTTTATTTAAGCATATTTGTTACAAAATTATTCATACTTGTGTTTCAATCATAGAATATACACCACCCTTCACCAGTGCACTTTCCCCACCGCTAATGTCTCTTGTTTCCTTCCCCTTCACCCTCCTCTGCCTACGTCAGGGGCAGGCATTTTGCTTTTTTCTTTCTATCTCTCTTTTTCTTTATGACACTGAGGTTTGCAAAATTACCTTTATGACATTGTGGTTTGCAATATTGTTAATTAAAGGCTACCATGCATGTCACTTATCCATTTTCAACATCCAGTTCTTGTCCAGAGTGATATGTTCCAACTATCAATGTCATAATGTCCCTTTTTCTACTCTAACTTAACTCACCACTTTTTTTTGGCAAGCTTCCTATCATGGACAACTGCTCCTGTATCTTATCCCTATTTTCTCTAGATATTATTACATACTGCCATTTATTATTTTACATGTCACAAATAATTATTCTGTGTCTACACCTCTCCTTCTGGCTTATTTCACTTAGAATAATAATCTGATGTGTTTATATTTGTACAGATGATGCATTGTGCATGGCTCAGTTTTTTTGTGTAGTGACAAGAAACAGAAGTTGCGGGGCCCGGGAGATAGCATGGAGGTAAGGTGTTTGCCTTTCATGCAAAAGGTCATCGGTTCGAATCCTGGTGCCCCATATGGTCTCCCGTGCCTGCCAGGAGCAATTTCTGAGCATGGAGCCAGGAGTAACCCCTGAGCACTGCCGGGTGTGACCCCCCCCCCAAAAAAAAAGAAACAGAAGTTGCACACCCGTACATTTTATCCACTCATTGTATAATAGACTGGATTTAAAAAAAAACTCCTTGCTGAACTAAGCTCTGTGACAGATGGCACAGTAAAGAGAATTTGTGAAATTCACAATTGTGATCAAATCCAGGCTATTCACCACCCTGGGTGAGAGTATGGATGCCCACTACTAGCATCTTCTCTATGAAGAAGTGAAGTGACTGCTCAGGGGAAGGGTGCTCTCTCACATTGTTGGCAATAGGGAAAAAGTAGTGCAGTTCCTGTGAGAGCAGAACTCTGACTTTATACAGCCCCAGTTGGACAAGGAATGGGTAGCTAAGCTTGTGTATTTGGTAGACAATGTTCATTTTTTCTATGAACTTAATATTTCTCTGCAGGGTTGTTTCACAAGTAGTTTTTACAGTGAGACATAAGATGGATGTGTTAAAAAAAAGAATCTGATTCTGGGGTAGCTGTGTCTGAGAAGGAGATATTGAAATGTTGACACTCTTGCGAAAATGTTCTGCTTTGCATTTATATTATTCAGAAGTCATAATCAATATGAAAAACATCTAAAAGCATTAGCTCACAACTTTAATCACGAGTACTCTGAACATGAGAATCCACAGAAAAGAAAACTCTGGGTTGAGAATCCCTTCATGGAAAATGCCCACTCCTGTGCAAAGTAAAATATATGTTTTAAGATCACTCCAGGCACTGTATTTCTAAACTCCACCCAACCTGGTCTGTAGAAGCAGGAAAGAAATAATAAACCAAGCTAGCCAGGAAAGGATGATCATGGAGTCCCATGGCCTTTTACCTTGTGCTCTCTGCCTTGAACCCAAATAGCTAGAACACTTTATTAGAACCAATTCCCTATACCAGGAGGTTTCAGGTCAAGAGAGAGACAAAAGTACATATTCAGTGGACATTTACATATCAAAGGAAGAGGTTTAAGAAAGAATGACCTTGGGGAAACACCTTTGTTTAGGGTTGATACTGGGTATCATACACTATTGGAGCCGGCCACTGGGACTGTACACAGGGTGTGCACTGACAGTGGCTAGGAGTAAAGTCTTCACTCCTGGAGCGCCGCCGGCACACACAAGAGCCAAATTAAAAGTGCAAAGAGCCACATATATCTAGTTTACTAATCATTATGAGCTTGTTTATGAAAGAAACCTTTATACATATCAGTGGTTATACAAAAGAGTGTTGTTTATTTGCATATTTTGAATATTAAATTACATGTAGAATAAACAATTTAGAGAAAAATATTAAATTACATGTAGAATAAGCAATTTAGAGGAAAATGTTGGAAATCCTGCCTGTAATGTATTTTGATATGCTGATGTACATACAGATAGATAAACAATGTAAAAACCTAATAATGAGTGAATTTTCTCAGTACCATGCTATTTACATAGCTCATAAACTCAATAGTTATTTAACTTATAATTACTCAACTGTACTTATATTCTCTATCTAGTTTATAATTATTAATTTATGTTAAAGGTAAATTCCATCATGTGATATCTTCATCAAATTCCTAACTTTGTAAGCAGTTTTCTGATAAATCCTTCATTATAAAAGATTGACTATTATAGCAACTGTAACCATGCCTACAAACTTACTCACCATGTAGGAACTGGGCCAGTTCCATAAACTCACACTTTTCTCAAACAGGAGATAAACCAGCCTTGAGAGATTATGGCTACACTGGTCCATGCAGCAGAAAGCTAGCCATCGTGGGAGCAGAATGTGGGCCAAGTTACAACCCTGCCAAAGACACCCTTTCTGCCTCCAACACACAGAATTCCAATTTCCCCTTAAGACTCAGCCTCATGTGTGGCTCTCCTGATTCTCCTCTGGGATACCAATCTGACCACATTTCAAGTATGCCATTTTGGGGCTCTTACGAGTGAGTGCAGGCACCCATCCCCATAGATTCCTTCTTCCAAGAATCCTGGCAGCTGAGTACATGCCCCTAAAATTTCGTAGTATCAGAAAAATGCCTTGATTTTCTGGGCAACTGTATGTATTTGGTGCTGTCATCTCTAAATGAACACTCAATTTAACCAAAAGGACAGCTAACAACAGAACTTACTAAAACTCTGTCATTGTATTAATGAATTCATCGAATATACAATAATTTTCACATATGTGTTTGCTTCTATACTTTTACATTTTTCTTTTTTTCTTTCCTTTTACTCTCTCCCATTTTCTTTCACTTTCTTCCTATATTTTTCAATAAGTTTTCTTTTACTTTCTAAAAACATTTATTATGAGCAACTTTGTCAACTCTATGCTGCATTTTCTTTAAATAATAACACTTTGTGCATTAAAATGATTATTATGATTGTTAATAGTATCCTCATATTTTAGAAAAGTTCAATGAATTTAATTTGCGATCATATCGAATTCCATATGCATGTTGTCTTTTACGATTAGCAAAAGAATAAAGAGATAATGAGAAAAAACTTCTGCCAGTGATAAAATATCACTGCAGAATAGTTAATTACTGGACATTTTACAGTTAAATACAACATAGTTACAAATGTATATGGTGTGAAAATAGTGACAATCACTCCTCAGTGAGCAGTAAGCCTTCAGTCTTCAGGCAATCACTCCTCAGTCTTCCTTATTCTATAATAAAAAGTAACCTAGAAATGCCCTCTTATAAATTCCATTCGTGACTAGCCCCCTCTTCATTATTCACCTACCCCAAGATTTTTCCCACTGCATATCTCTTCCACTAGATGTCAGACAAAAGGAAGGAGTGGTAGTAGATTTAAAAATAAGGCTACAATTACTTTTGAAGTATTATATTAGAATTGATGTCGAACTGCAGACTGAATAGCAATCAGCTGTATGAAAGATAAAGTGTTCTGATAATTATTTTGAGCTAAGTATTAATAACAGCAGCTGCAGGGGAAACCACATTTTTGTACAATAATATCAGTCTTTATCTTCCTCTGAAATATAATCCCTATTTAGAAAGTGAGTTTCATCTTTGCTTCCTAAAGCAAATGGTATTTTCCTTCCTCAGAGACCATGTAATTCCTATTAAAGAAAATTATTTTATAAATATTGTGTGTTTCCCAATTCTGGCAGTGGCCCACAGTTATACCTTAGATTTATAATTTGTAAGTAAGTCTTACATTAAAAAATTAAAAATAAAAAGGGAAGATATCTTGTGAGGGAAAATAAATCTCATTTGTTCATCTTCTGGTCCACTGACAAGGGATTTGAATTTCTTACAGAAATGTGTATACATACATGTGCCTATGCATGCATATATGCACAGAGAACATATGCAGTTTGTATTTGTTTCAGTCTGGAAGATAGAGGTCCTTATATAGTAATGAGCATTGGGAAAAAATTGTTCTTAAACCTAAATCAGTCCAAAGGCATGAAGCCTTGGACACAGAAGACCCATTTCAGAAATCTGGCGGGGCCCGGGAGATAGCACGGAGGTAAGGCGTTTGCCTTTCATGCAAAAGGCAAAAGGTCATCGGTTCGAATCCCGGTGCCCCATATGGTCCCCCGTGCCTGCCAGGAGCAATTTCTGAGCATGGAGCCAGGAGTAACCCCTGAGCACTGCCGGGTGTGACCCCCCCAAAACACACACACACACACACACACAGAAATCTGGCAAACCACTGACTAGCAGAATTCCAGGCCAGATGCACAAATGATTCCTTGAGGGGGTTGTAAATGGATGTCCTGGAAAAGAGGATCCATCTTTGAAAAGAGAATATTAAAAAAGAGTCATCAACAACTCCCAGATCTTCCCTTTGGTCAGTACACTAGCAATAGATTCTGGGGCAGTGTGAGGAAAATGTATATAGACTAAATTTGGCAGTTGAAAAGGAGCCTCTTGGCCTATATGTCTGAGATATATTCTTTCTTGGCTTTGATCTTTGGCCTACATCTGACTGAACCAAGCACTTTTTTGGCCTTGCCATTCTCATTTATCTGCATGAGATGTGTCTTAGTTTAGGGCACATTTCCGTAGTTCTGGGTACATTACATCCCTGCTTTGTATATGTACTTCCTTCCCACTTTGCAGAGGCCTTTACTTTCTCTAGTGAGCCTGTCTCACCATTTTCCTTTCTTATATTACTTCACAATTTGTCTCCTCCTCAGATTATATTTTTTGAGGAAAAAACTTGGATCTCCTTAGGTCTGTCCTTTTCTTCCTCCACATTTCACATAAGCCACCAGTGGAACCCTATTTCTTATCACTGGCAAAAGATTAAAGTAGTGGTTAAAATAATGGAAAAAATTAAATGTTACATAAATTGCATTATGAGTTACCTATTTTAAACTGTCTCAAACTCTGTTTCCTTCACTCTTTTTCCGCTAATCATTAAGACTCAATAAGATTCATTATAATAATACAATAAAAATTGAATGATCTCATTATTAGACCAGCTATGATACCTTGTTGAAGACATTTTTAAGGGCCTGGGAACTATTAGAGGGCAAGCTACATGCCTTGCAAGAGGCCAGTCCTGTTAAAAAAAAAGTGACAATATAATCCCCCCCAAGCACATGTAGGAGTTATTCCTGAGGGTAGTGACTTGCTTAGCAGAAAAGGATGTTCACTAACCCGTCAATATACTTTCAGAAACATGCCCTTATAACAGTGCTGGTGACAAAGGAATATATCCAAAATAAAATTTAAGAAAAAGGGAGAAATGGTGCTGGATGATCTTAAGCACAGAAGTCAGGAGTAAATTCTAAGCACTGAAAAATGTATCATTGTGCATACAAAAAGAGGAAGAAATTAAGATGTTTAGATTTCAGTTAAATAGCAAATAAGTAGCTCAGTTTATGAGATATCTGAACATACATTATATTTTATCATATGATGTTTATTTATGATGATGTCAATTATTTAGATATAATTGTTGACAATGCACAAAAGATGATATTTATCAATATGTTGTATTATTTGATCAATATCCAATTAATCCATACCCTTAAATAAACTGCCACTTACTGGAAAATAATCTTCCTTATTTTTATCAGCTATAAATTTTTCTTAATTACTATTCAAGTAAAAAATATATGGATTATTAATTCAGAAAATTATTATCCATTCTTGAGAGTTTTATAATTGCTCAGTTTCTCCTTATTCCAAAACCTTATTTTGTAACCTCTACAATTAAAGTTGGCATTATTTTTTTAACTTAGCACTTGAAAGTAATATTTATGCCTAGACATCGACTCATCTCACAAAGTGTCTTATCAGCTTTTTATCAACAGTACATTGAAGAATCTTGACATCAGTTAGAAACTCCAGTAAATATGCTGAATACTGAACTAATAGAGAAATGACATCTATTCAAGATGTGCAAGACTTTTGAAATTTAAAAATGGGCATTGAAATCAGATAAGCAAATATTTATTACTGTTAAAATATATTATTTAAATGGAAATGAAAAATTTTAAGAGTGTCACCCCCCTTTTTAAATATATAACTTGTTGCTGCTATCTATTGTCTTTAAGTCATCCATTATTTTTCCACTTTCCAAGTATAATTACTTATATTTTTCTTTATTAGATGTGATCATGCATATGTATATCACATATTTTATAAGTACATAGGAAATAGATATATATAGGAAAATTCATACAAGTTGAAAGAATATTAAAGTATGATCAAGAGATCATCTGGGGTCATTTGAACCACATCTCTACCCTCTTCCTCCTCCCTATTTATCTTTTCTTTTCTCTTCTTCTAATTCTTATTATTCCTATTCTCTTCTTCCTCTTCTTCTTTCTTTTCTTTTTTATTCTTCTTCATCTTTTTTCTTCATCAGCATCATCGTCAACTTCTCTTCCACCTCCTTTTCCTTCTCTTCCTCTTCTCACTCTTCCTCCAACTTTTATTGTTATTATTCTCTTCCTTGGTCTCTGGGACTCCAATGATTTTTATGTTGTTTCTGTTGTGCTTATCAAAGACTTCTATTTTCATCTGTTCACATTATCTGAGCAGTTTTTTCATTGTCTGAGCATCTGCTATTTGGAGTTGTTCTCCATCTCATCTTCCAGCTCACTGATTCTGTTATCAGCTGCTGTTACTCTGCTTGAGAGACTTACCATTGAGATTTTCATTTCATCTACCAAGATTTTCAGCCCTACTCTTTCAGATGGGAGTTTTCTGATGTCTATCTTTGTGGTCTGTTTAGCTTGATCTATGCTTTCCTTGAGTTCTATAAACATCCTCCATATTTCTTCTCTAAACACCTTATCTGAAAGAATAACAAACTGGTTGGTACATTTTGGGTCATCAAAGCTGCCATCTTCATTCTCTATGCATGGCGTTGTCTTGCATTGATTCCCCATTGCCACACTGTAGAGTAGTTTTTACTATGTGTTGTAGTGGGCTTTATGGGCTTGAAGGTGTATGTGGCCATGGAGCAAAGTGGAACGGCCATGTTCCTCTGGCTCCACCCTTATTGGGCAGAGACAGATTACCCTGTGCTGGGTCAAGAAGAGATTTTACTTGCTGTTTTCTTCTTTGCTGCCTCACACAGGAAAGTAGGAACACAGGCAGAGAGTGAGGCAACATTTTATAATGGCTCTTTTGTGCCCAAACATAGTGCAGGATTAGCCTTCACCCTTATTGGATGAAGACAATCATCCAATCGAATGTAGGGCCCTGAAGAGATTATGTTCACTGTTGTCTTCTTTCCAAGTGTAATTTACTTATGCTTGATTCCCTACATTTCATTTATTCTCTGCTGCTGTACCACTTCACATCAAATATATCATCCCTAGAACAATTTTTTCCACAGTTCCTAGCATTTAAATTTTATTATATGTAAATGGCTACCATAAATTAATAAACATAATTAAAGCATTAGAAAGTTTTTTTTACCTTTCAATATACTGCTTTTCATATATAAAAAACATATTGTAAACTATAAGTTTTAAAGTTGATTATTAATGCTGGCTTACTTTAATGACTTTAATTTTGTGTAATTTTATTATGGTAACCATTGTTTAAAAGCAAACTCATGAATGATATTTTACTTTTGAATTCTTTTTCTCTACACTGATTTATTGGGCTTATCTTTTAGTAAGAGTGTGTGTTACAGAGCAGAATGTATCTCAAATAAATTTTCATCACTGTTGTTTCAAATTTCAAGTGCATCACGTATTGAAGTGGGTCATATTTTTCCATTAAAATAGAAAAGATCCACACACAACCATACACATCTACCCACAGTAACAACCAAATATATTTTTCCACAATCCTCTACCAACTGTTAGTTCACTTGTTTTCTATAGTTCTATCTATTCTTTTTACAACTCCTCTTGACCTAATAAAATTCTTTGAACTTAGTGTTTTATCCCAAAGATCATCAAATTTTACATTGCTACACTCAAAAGACAGGAGAGTATTTGCTACTTCATAATTGTTTCTTCACTGGAACATTTTTCTCAACCTCTTTGAATTATTCTGCATTATTTGTGAGTGAGACTGAGATTTGTTTAAGGACTGATTGTCTGTTGTTTACTCTTGATAATCTGATGTTTATCTTATATAAGTCATTCAATAAAAGATAATTAATTTTAACAAAACAAATAAAATATAAATTACTAAACATATAAATTATAGATATAAGCAACCAAGTGAATTTTAGTAGTTAATCTTTAAATTCATTATGTTCCAAGTTATAAAGAGAGCTGTCCTAAAATTAAAAGATTGTTTTGAATATTGTATTGCACTATTAAGAAAAACCTTCAAAAACACAATAATTTCATTTTTGACCTTGCCATACTTAGAAAAAAATCTAGTGGAAAGAAAAAAAGTTTTTAAATTATTTGAAATATCCTTTGACTCTAAACCTTTAAGAAACCACTAGTAAAAATATCTGTAACTGCAAAAAATAAAATGGTTTACATTAGTAAAAAATATTAGAAATTATTCTTAGCAAATATTTATAGTTAAATGTTTATATATGATCAATATCTTAGAATAAGGCAAAAGCACTCTGCATATGAAGACTCAACTTTTAAGTGTATGCATGTGTTTTTAAGTTTAAAGTCTTGTAACAATTGCAAATATATATTTCTGTACTATATAAGTAATATATCTGCTTGTATATATATGCATGTATATATACATGTATACATACATATGTGTATTTGTATATATCTATAATGTTAGAGATCAAACCTAGGATTCTACTGATGCCACTTAAATGCTCTACATATGAACTACATCTCTGGCCTCAAAGATTTTTTCACATTTTAATAGTAAAAAAAATTGTGCATTATCATGTTTGTAGTTTTTCTGCCAATATTAGAGATTGAAAGATCTTAATTGAAAAACAAACTGCCCTGTGACTCAGCTGTATATGTTCTGTAACCATGTGACCTGTATTTTATACTTTTTCATATATAGAAAATGAGAAAGCTGAGGTATTACATTTGAATCATATCATAGGTTTATATTATTTCCTTGCAAGTAGGATCCTTGAAATAGGATTAGTAAAAACAATATCTGAACAAACATTTGAATGAAAGTAGGTAAACATGATTGATGTGGTTTATTTGATTCCTGACTACCTCCCTAAATTGAGAATATTATTTACTATGTCAAAGAGTAGTAGAGAGTGAGGGAGATATAGGCTGATAAAGAGCACTGCTATCTTCCTATTTCAACTAAGGAGAACTAGAGTAATCTTCCAGGAGTACAGGCATAGCAAGAACACCTACAAAGACATTAGCAATTCTGGGCAGCTATCAAACATTAAACTCTTGTTTAGATTTGACCATTTGACTTGCTTTCAAAATTAAAGTAGCAAGATGTCCCATGACATTTTTGTAAAGTCAGAACTTAAGGCAACTTAAAAGTTTGAAATTGCTTTATTTTGAACTATTGCAACTATTGTCCAGAGAAGCACTTACACCAAGAAACCCTTTAATTCTAGGAATCGGATGACAGATACTTAGAAGGTTACCCCAAATGATAAAACCTGAAGTAAAGTTATGCAGCTGCACTACAAGAGTGTACTGGAATAGAAGCTCTGTGCAAGAAAAAAAAATCTCTGATATTCTCATTAGCAAACATGAAATAATGTTTTTAAAAGTCGCTGTGCTTTTTGATTATTTGATGTTGAATGTCATTTTGAGCATCGGTAATATATGAATTTAAGGATCAAAATTATTTGAAATAGAAATCAAATACCTTTGACTAATAAAACACTGGTAAAGTATAATACAAAAATGTGATCTTAATATGAAAATTACAGAACTAGATACTCTTAAAGGAACATTTCCTCCAAAAAAGATCACAATAAAGTTTTGCACGTAAAAAATAAAAGATAGAAATACTGTGTAAGATTATTGCCACTGCTAATTTCACGGTATATCAAGTGACTAACATGCCATTGAAAAGGTACTTTGGTTTATTATCAATTTTATTAATTTCATTAAACATTTATCAATGGAATTTATATTTTCAAGCAAAAAATCCTCAAAATTAACAAAGTTTAAAAAAGGCTCAAAATAAGTGTTGGCATTGAAAAAGTGTTGTGGAATTCTATTTCCATTGAACAACATTAGAAAATCATTTGGACTTACTGGTAAATTTAATACTACATGAACTCAATATCAATAACTCCTGTTACATGCACATGAGAATGCATGGCTACTGAAACATGACAAGAATTTGAGGTATTCATTATATTAAATGACCAGTAACTGGAAACAAATAAAATATTTACCAGTAGTTTAGATAGAATAATGATAAATAAATGCAGACTCAGCACGAATGACTTCTGGTATAATGCTAGGAAAGAAGCAACATAAAATATATTTTATACTTATTTTGTACAATTTAATATAAATTCCAGGTAAAAATTATTCACAGTGTCAAAAGGCAAGATGACAGCATCTTGGAACCAGGCGTGTAGTTATTAGAATATGTGAAATTTTATTATGTGTTGTGAAAATTTATCCCTAAAGCTCTGTTCAAAAACGTTGACTTTCAGTACTTTTCAGGTGGATTGAAAAGATGCAGAATAGGTTTAGAAAATCTGATATTTAATGGTAATGAGTTGTTCTAAAATTATATGGATACTGAAAATCCTAGATTAATTGAGTATGATTGAGCAAACTTATTTAATGGTTTGATCGCAACTCAACATAACTGTTCCAAAACCTCATTTCTTCTGTAGTTGGGGGTCACGCAAGTCAACAGAAGTTTATTCTCTATGTTCCTTGAAGTAGTATTATGGCTAGTGCTACACATGGAATATTTGAATATCACCACCTTGTAGTACCTGATAAATACAACTGATTGATTAGATTTTGTATGCCTGTCTGTGAGTTTCTTGTGTTAGTTTAGTTTTTATTATTCTACATTCTCTAGATTCATACCCTAAAACATTTAAACACCTAAATCATAATGAATAAGGGGAATTATTATTTATAATAAGTTCTCTATATTGATAGTCTGTGTTTGATAGCTAAAAGCATATTATTTTAAATTAATTCCTATATGTACATCTTAATAATAATAACCAATAGTTTAATTAGGAATACTGAGACATTGCATTACTGGCATATATTTTTACTTTGTTTCCTTTTATAGAAAAATCACTGGTAATAAATATTAAAATTCTATATACTAAGCAGTATTTCCTTCTCAAACCAATTTTGAAGGAATGCATCTTTTTTTGGTTTGGTTTGGTTATTTGGTTTTTGGGTCATACCCGGCAGCGCTCAAGGGTTACTCCTGGCTCTATGCTCAGAAATTGCTCCTGGCAGGCTTGGGGGACCATATGGGATGCCAGGATTTGAACCACTGACTTTCTGCATACAAGGCAAAGGCCTTACCTCTGTGCTATCTCTCTGGCCCTGAAGGAATACATTTTTATTCTTTACTAAAAGATCACAATTTGGACTCAATAAAGTTGGCAATTGTGAGTACTGAAAATAAATACATTCATAAAATAATTACACAGCCAATAAAACCTCAAAAGAATGATAAATATTTTCAAAGACCTATATATATAAAACATTATATATGCTTTTATATCAAACATTTTTTGAAATTCTTCTCAGTTTGATAGCCTTACTAATGAAATAGCATATGTAAGGAAAGTAAGAGATTTAAGAGAAGTGACAGATTCTATAATACTCTCAAAGTAGCTAAATATTATTCTTCCATATATATAGTTGAACATAACTACTGTTCAATATTTTAAAGTAAAATGTTTTTAATATACACATATATTTTTCTTTTTTTTTTTTTTTTTTTTT
>PVKC010009779.1:0-26427 GCA_004027635.1 Crocidura indochinensis | reverse complement strand
ATTTCCATACTCGCTCTTGAAGCTGGAGGAATGTTCTTGAAGATACACATAGATATCTTTAGTGTGCTTGTCAAAGCATTTGAAACACTAGGGGCAGTGAAATTTTTTTTTTTTTATACCAAGAGGGTCTGTAGGCATAGTAAGTATAGCAGGGAAGGTTAGTTTTGAATGCAGTTGGCCTAAGTTTAATCCTCTGCATTCCATATGGTCCCTGAGCTCTGCCAGGTGTGGTCCCTGAGTTCAGAGCCAGGAGGAGTCAGCCCTGAGCATCACCAAGTATGGTCCCAATATTAACAAAAAACCTGCCCAATTGACTGCATGGTCAACCAGCTCGCTTCTTCCCATTTAGTCTTTTATTACATACATTCTTGTATTTTAGGTAATGCCAAGAAACAGATATCCAAGAAAAAGACCTCAGATAAGAAGGGGAGACATCCCAGGGACTGGCCACAGCATTCTCCTGTGGAAGATATTAAGCAGCGGAAAGTTTTTGACCTCAGGCGATGGTAAGTCATAGAATGTTGGGAGTGGGATGGGGTTCTCCTCCACTCATCCTCTCTTTTGTCGTGACCTGAACACAGCTTCTTGAGTATCTGCAGGTAGTTTACATTAGGGAGTGTGATTCTCTCAGAAGACTGGGTGCAGCTCTGACCACTGGTCCTGCCTACCTCTCCGAGTCCTCATATTGGCTTCATACTGAAGAGTCTTTACTTCATGGCCCCTTCCCCCCGATTTTAAACTCAGGCTCTGGGGCTAAGGCCAGATCCCTGTCATCTGCCTTTCTTCTAGATACTTCTGATTGTGTTTATTTAAATTAAAAAAATATTTTTATTTGGGGGCCACACCTGACAGTGCCCAGGGGTTACTCCTGTCTCTGCACTTAGAAATTCCTCCTGGTAGGCTCCAGGGACAATATGGGATGTCAGGGATCTATCCCAATTTGTCTGCATGCAGGGCAAATGCCCTCCTCACTATTGCTATTGCTATCATTCTGTCCCATGTCACATTCTTTTCTGTCATGAATATTTATTTTGTGTTCCTCCCAATGGAAAAACTCTACTGTTTTCTCAGGTACTGCATAAGCCGACCACAGTATAAGACATCTTGTGGCATTTCCTCACTGATCTCCTGCTGGAATTTCTTGTATAGCACAATGGGAACCGGAAAGTAAGTATGGCAATTGGCAATTCCTGGGTAATCCCAGGCAAGATCTTTGGGTTAAAGAGTAGATCGTTCTCTGGCAAGGAATAGGAAAATGGGGGCCCGGGAGAAGCATGGAGGTAAGGCGTTTGCCTTTCATGCAAAAGGTCATCGGTTCGAATCCCGGTGCCCCATATGGTCCCCCGTGCCTGCCAGGAGCAATTTCTGAGCCAGGAGAAACCCCTGAGCACTGCTGGGTGTAACCCAAAAACAACAACAACAACAACAAAAAAAAAACACAAAAAAAACCCCCAAAAACAAAAACAAACAAACAAACAAAAGAATAGGAAAATGGCAATAATGACCCAGTAGAAAGGGGAGGAAATGTAATAAATGGGAAATGGGGGTTTATTTTTATGATAAGAACATGGGAGAATTTTGACTAGGAAGGTAGTGAGATTAATTATCCTCATCCATATGGGAGATGCTATTTATTGCTCTGGAATTCTAGAGCACTGGAAATCAGTGATAAAGCATAACTAAAAATAGAATTGCATTTAGCCTAAAAATGATTTATAAATTGTGAAATAAAAGTTGTATTGGGGATAGTGCATTTAGTTAAAAATACATGCATGTATTATTTTATTTATTATTGTTGTTTATTATTTACATAATGCATAATAAACAAAATTATGCATTAGTTATGTGATAGAAATAAATATTGTTTATTACTTATTATTTTATATTCTTTTATAAAAGAAAGACATTTTTTTGGTGGGGGAGGGGACCACACCCAACTCTCAGGGATTAATCCTGGCTCTGCACTAAGAGATTATTTCTGGTAAACTCAGAGGACCATATGGAATGCTGGGGATCGAACCGGGGTCTTCCGCATGCAAAGCAAATGCCCTACCTATATGCTATTGCTTTGGAGCTCAAAGAAAGACATTTAGATCTGACTAAAATTACTGCAGGTCTGGTGACATCTAGGCAGAGGGGTCTTTGCTTATGAAATGAAGGGTACTTTTTTCTTACAGTCTTCCACCTATCACTCAAGAAGAAGCTTTGCATATTTTGGGCTTTCAACCCCCATTTGAAGATATTCGCTTCGGTCCTTTCACAGGAAACACAACGCTGATGAGGTAGGTTGGAAGGCCAGGCTTTAGGCACCACTTGGTCTTCAGCCCCACAAAATCATAATACAGTAGTTAATTATTGATAGAAAAGACTGGTTTTTAAGTTATTTATTTTATTATTATTATTATTTTTGGCCACACCTGGTAGCATTCAGGGGTTACTCCTGGCTCTGCCCTCAGAAATAACTCCTGGCACTCTTGGGGACCATATGGGATGCCAGGAATCAAACTGGGTCTGATAAACTGGGTCCTGAGTTGACCATGTGCAAGGCAACACCCTACCGCTATGCTATTGCTCTTGCCTCTAATTTATTTTTAATTTGTTACTATTATTATTTTCTTGCTTTTGATTTTGGGCTTCACCTGACTTTCTTCAGGGTTGACTCCTGGCTCTCTCTTTAGGGATCATTCCTAGCTGGTTTAGGGGCCACTTGGGGTGTTGGGGATTGAGCCCACATAGACTGAGCAAGGTAAGTGCCTTCCCTGCTGTGCTATCTCCTTGGGAGAGAACCTTGTATCTTACTGTTGCCCAGACCTGGTCTGTGCAGGAATTTCTCCAGTACTGGATAAGCACCATCCTGTGGTCGAGATTTTTTTTTTTTTTTTGCTTTTTGGTTTTTGGGCCACCCTGGTGATGCTCAGGGGTTGTTACTCCTGGCTCTGCTCTTAGAAATTGCTTCTGGCTTGGGGGACCATATGGGACATGGGGGATCAAACCGAGTCAGTTGAGTGTAAGGCAAATGCCATACCACTTGTGCCACGGCTCTGGCCCGCCTCCCTTCTGATTGAGTTTTGATGCAGAGCAAATGTTGTTGTTCTTTCTCAGGTGGTTCAGGCAGATCAATGACCACTTCCATGTCAAAGGATGCTCGTATGTTCTTTACAAGCCTCATGGGAAGAACAAAACAGCTGGAGAAACCGGTAGGTTTCACACACACACACACACACACACACACACATCACCTAGTTACGCACACTTGCCTTAGACTCTGTCTCCAAGTGGCTGTTTGGATTCCTGGAAGTTCTTAGCAAGATGCATTCATTTTCATTTTCTCTTACTAAGGGGAAATCATTGTTTTGGTCTCTAGGGAAGTTTTCAATACACAGTGGATTATTTTTAGTTCTTATCATTGTTGTGCTTAGAACTGTAATGCAAAAAAAAAAAAAAAAAGACTCACAACCAAGCAGCTAGAAATACTGCTTTAAGGTGTTCGCCGACTTGTTTGGGATATAGCACTTGTGTCTGTGTGTGTACACACAGCAGGCTTGTGCACACATGCCAAGCACATGCACACACACACACACTCACAGTAAAAGTGCTTTCAGGAAGTAGTGTGGGTTCTGGGTCTGCTGGTCCTCTGTCTATCCCCATCCCTTCTCCTACTTTTGCTTCCCTCCTCACTCTTCTATCCTCCCCTCCCTTTATCTTCCTCTTCTTTTTCCTCTCTTGCCTTTTCCCTCCCCATCTCCCTTAATCCCCTCCCCTCTATCCCCTTCCACTACACTCCCCTCCCTTTTCTTTTCTGGATTTGGGACTCAGGGCTTCCTTCTACTAAGGTCTGGAGTGGAAGGACAAGACACACAGTTGAAATAAAGCAAAGTTTTATTCCCTCAATCAACAAGACACAAACTGTCTGGCGAGGGTCACCTTCCAGAGAGGCGGCCCTGCCCAGGGGGTCACAAGCCAGGTTATATAGAGCTGGAAAAAAGTCCTTGACCTTTAAGTTGATTGACTGTTGTCTAGGGTGTTTCATCCTGTCCTCTTATGGCTAGATGCCTAGGGTGGCATATTGTGACTTATAGCAGTCTTTGGGTCTGTGTCATTACTGATGGAATAGAAACTTGGCCCTTAAATGGAAACTTAACATTGGTTTGATAAAATGGAATCTTCTGCTCCAGGCTTCACACTCCTAGTCTTTGCTTAGGAATCTCTGGTGAGACTGGGATGGCCTGGGATACAGGCCGTCTGCCTTCAAGCAAGCACCCACCTGTTGTACCTCTCTTTTTTGGCTTATTTATTTATTTATTTATTTATTTATTTATTTATTTATTTATTTTTTGTTTAGTTTGTGCTTGGGGACCATACCCAGTGTTGCTCAGGGCATACTCCTGGCTCTGATCTAGGATCACTGGTGGTGTTTGGGGGGCCATGTGAGAGGCTGGGGCCTCAAACTCAAGTTGCCTGCCTTTAAGGCAAGTGCCTTAACCCCTGTACTGCTATGTCTCTGTCCACCCCCAAGCTTTTTTTTCTTTTAGAAATTTATGTATCATTAATTTACAACAGCATAGAATTTCAAGGGCATTGTTTGACTCCTCATGGTGTGTTTAGAACTCAGTGTATCAGCATCTAAGTTCTGGGGTGAGACCTCTCTTGTCATTTCTCACAACCACTGTTGCCACTGGACCTTGATGTCTTTTTCACTGAGGTTTGCAGTTTTTTGCCAATCACCTGATTTCTTTTGACAGATGAAATCTGCGCCCCCACCCCCGCAGTTTTTTATTTCCTCACTCACTGATTCAGTTTCATCACCTTCTGCTCCATTTTTGTCCTAGGTGACAGAGTTTCATCTTTTCAATTTAATTAAAATTTTTTTGGGGGGAGGAGGGAACATACCCATTGGTGCTCAGGACTTACTCCTGGCTCTGTGCTTAGGGGTCACTCTGGTGGAGATAGGGGTGAGTGGATAAAGCAAACACCTTCCCTGCTGTGGAGAGCATGTGGGCTCCTGGTTTGGTGCTTGTCAGGAGCTGCTTCTATGGTGAGTCAGAGTCCGAGTATGTTTTCTGCCCAGACCCTCAGGTAGTGTCTGAGGGAGACACTTATGTTTCCCAATGGCACCTGGAACTCCTCTGGCTCCTATCGGGAACAAGACAGCCGATCTATTTTTCCTCTCATCCCCTTTTGGGGAGATAGTCGTGGGGGGAAGCATATTTGCTTCTCTTTGTCCCAGGACATTTGGAAATGTTCCAGCTTCCGTTTTCCCACAACCCCACTGTTCTTTTTTCCTGGATATTCTCTGTAGGAGGAGTTTCCTGCCTTCCCTGACAGGGTCTCATCTTCATCATCATCATCATCATCATCATCATCATCATCATCGTTATCATGATCATCATTTATCTTTAAGAAACAGATATCTGAACTGGAGTGATAGTACTGTGGGTGGGTAGGGCATTTGCCTTGCACATAACCAACCTAGGTTCGATCCCCAGCATCCCATATAGTCCCTTGAACCTGCCAGGAGGAATTATGAGTGTAGCAGAGTCAGAAGTAACCCCTGAGTGCTGCTGGTTATGCTCCCCCAATAAACAAAACAAACAAAACAAAAATCATAACCCCGAAACCAAACAAAATGAATACCAGATCTTTGCAGCACTTCCCACTACTTTTGAGTTTCTTTTCATTCTTTCTACAAAGAAGTCAGTCACCTCCACAGTATGCCGATGTAGATAGAGTTGGGGTTCCACCCTCTGGATACTCCCAGCCTGGCCATGGGAGCCTGAGGTTGTGGGATTGGGGATTTGGTAGTGATATACGGAAGGTTCCCCTCACAGTGCTCAAGAGTCAAGGGGTCCTGTAGATCTGAAATTGAACTCGGGACCTTGCACTTGGAGGCACAGATTTGCCACTGAGTTCTCTTCGTGGCACCTTCTTTTTTCTTCTTTTCTTCTTCTTTTTTTTTATTTGGCTACACCTGGTGCTGCTCAGGGCTATCTTCTGTCTCTGCAATCAGGAATCACTCCTGGCAGGCTCGAGGAACTATGGGATACTGAGAATCGAACCTGGCTCAGTGGTGTACAAGACTATTGCCCTACCTGCTGTGCTATTGCTCCAGCCAAGAATCGACTTCTTGTATTTGATGGTGTGAAATATATCCGAGTACATTATCGTATCATCTTTCATCATTCTTTTTTAGAGGAACTAGGTTTCCAGGAAAAAGTACATACTCAGCCCTGAACACACTGCTAGTAACTCTTTTTTGGAGGGGGGAGCTGTCCAGTGGCACTCAGGGGTTGCTCCTGGCTCTGCACTCAGAAATCACTCCTGGTATAGTTGGGGAACCATATGGGATGCCAGGGTTTGAACCCTGGTCTGTCCAGGGTCAGCAACGTGCAAGGCAAGCACCCTACCACTGTGCTATCTCTCTGGCCCTTCTGCTAGTAACATTAACACAGTGTGCAAGAATATTGGAGACAGCAGAAGGCTGGCTGCCAGGACTTAGATATTCTTCCCCATAGGAGGCCAATTAATTTGAGAAGCTTTTAATTTCTCCTCCCCTTACCAGAAACATCTCAGGCACCTGCACTTTTTAGCTTTTGCTTTGTGCCTTAAGCACCTAGACTTTTACCTCTACTCCACAGAATATGGTTCTGAATTTCCTTTTCTCTTCGCTAACCTGAATGACTTCCTTAGGTGTCTCTGGATTGTTATTAAATATTGCATTTGCTGTCTTTTATTTCAGAGGCTCATCTTTCTCTGACCTTGCCCTGACATTCAGGGGGTGCCCTACGGTAGGCTTCTCTCTGCTGTCACACTCTCTGTTCCCCTCTAAACCATCCCTCCCTCTGGTTTCTTTCCCCTCCTCTCTCTCCCCTGTCCAGATTGTTCAATTCCTGCCTCTTCACCAAGTTCCCTCTTGGATGCTCCTGTCTTGATTCCTCCAACCTGATGTGCTATTTCTTTTTTGGATTAACAACCCTTTCCCCCCCTTTTTTAATGACCCTGTCTGATCCCATCCTACAGTGACATTCCCTGTTTTTCTTCCCCTGGAGGGCACCTTGAGGGACTGTATTAGTAGTTTTGCTCTTTTGTGGCTTGACCTGGTCAGTAAGCGCCGAACTGTTGCTTACTGAATCGCAGGAAGTGAACTTCCATCTTACATCAACATTGACGCGCCCCCCACCCCAGCCCAAATGTGGTATCACCTAAAAGTATGTAAAAGTTTCAAATTATTTTTGTTGAAGGGTTGGCATAGGGGAAAGGTCCATTCTGGTGATGCTTAGGGCTGATTTTTGGCCCTGTGCTCTGGGATGATACATAGTGAGATTCAGGGGACTATGTGGGAAGCCAGGGCCGAACCTGGGTCAGGTGCATGCCAGGCATGTGCCTCCCCTGCTGCTGTTCTCGCTGTTTTGATTCGCTGCCCTGTTAGACTTGCCACTTCTTGGTCCTCACTGCAGACTGGCTGGGCTAGCACTGTTGTGTGACCAGCCTTCCTGTTTCACTTTGAGGACTCTTGTCCTGGGATTCTCAAAGGAGACACTCCCTTCTCTTTAGAGCTTCTTCTAGGGGCAAAGTTCAGTGATATTTTTCCCAAGGGGATGGGATTCTGAGCTGGCATCTCCGGGTGACTAGAGTGCAAGAGTTAAGCTACTCAGACCCCCGTTTTCTTTTCAGTTCCAGCAATTCTGCCTTGACCCTTTGCAAGACACGCCCCATATACATTCTCCTGCAGGGTCTATATGAAAAGTTGGGGACATACTGCTTGATGTGAAGTTGAGGTGGGCTAACTGGAGCCTCTGTGCCAGTAGTTTATGCTTTGTTTATGGAATTTGGGTGGGAACACAGTAGTTATGTTACCGCCGGGAATGAAACCTTGAGACCTGTGGCCCTTTGATCATCATAATGTGTCCCTTTAAGAAATGGTCCTCTGGGACCCTGCGATGCTCAGGGCTTGCTTGCTACAGGCTCTGCACTCAGGAATCAGTCCTGGCTGGCTCAGGGGATTATATGGGGTAGTGGGGATCAAACCCAGGTTAACTGTGTGCAAGGCAAATGCCCTTCCTTCTGTGCTATTGCTCAGACACCTGAAAATTTTTTTTCTTTTTCTTTCTTTTTTTTTTTTTTTTTGGGTCACACCCGGCAGTGCTTAGGGGTTACTCCTGGCTCCATGCTCAGAAATTGCTCCTGGCAGGCACGGGGGACCATATGGGGCACCGGGATTCGAACCAATGACCTTTTTCATGAAAGGTAAACGCCTTACCTCCATGCTATCTCCCGGGCCCCACCTGGAATTTTCATTTTAAAAACTCTCATTTCATTTAGAGCTATTCCGGAATGCCAGTCTTTAAGCTGTCTAAGGAACAGCAACAAAACTGGTGGAAGAGAGCTGCTCTTTTGTCCAAAAGATTGGGGTCACATAGACAAATTTAGCCTGTAGTTGCAGGAGAGAGCTGCAGAGATGTGTTGACCAGGGAGACTTACTTGGCCTGCAACCTCCTTTTGGGGGACACAGTCACTCCACACCCACTAAAAAGCACCTTCCGTAAATGAAGATGCACCCAGTGTCCCTAGAATTGTTCCAAAGGCCACTATGGCTTCCCTGGATCCTTTGAGCACATGGGGCAGTGCTGCCCACAGGGAGAAGAGTTTTAAACTGGTGAAAATGACTTCACTGAGCCACAAGACTGTGTCTGGCAGCAGGCCCATGGGTTCCGTAATGTTTACTTGTTTCAGAGGCCTGCACAGCCACTCAGACTTGCAAGCACTGCTACTATTTTTAGAAATTCTCATCTTCCTGGGCCATTAGTTAATGAATAATTTAGTTTCTTCCAGGAGATGCATGTGATGAAACCTCAGCTAGTGACCTTCAGCATTGAGTGCTGGGGAGAAATGATTTCCCAGAAGCATGTAGACTTGAGTCTGCAGTGGACATGGTGCCGGTAGAAGTGGTTTCTGAGAGGCTACTGTGGTCTGAGTAGCTTGTGTTTCCAGAATGTTCTCTGTTATAACTCCGCATTTGTGTGCCGGGACGGTAGAGAGAGTCTGTGTTTGACAACTCAGGTTTCTTTTTATTCATCATCTTGAGGGTCTGGGTAATGCATTCCAGGAAATAGGCAGGACTGCAAAGAAATCTCTCTCTGTGGAACTACTTACAATCCCTATTTGTATATCTTGCATATACAAGTTTAGGCCAGAGGTTAGGCCCATAGTATGTTTTTATAGCGGATGTATAAAATCATTTTGCAAGTTCTATCAACAGAATTGCGAAGCTAGGAAAGAGGAGACTGTTGTCCATAGAGACACAGCGTTTGATTACAGTCATGGCATTTTGCACAGGGGTTTTGGGAGAAGGTTCAATTTGACTAAAAAGGTTCAGCTGAGAGAGGTTTGGGTGAGAGAAGGTTCCGACGAGAGGCATTGGCACTTTAGTTTGCTCTTCAGTGGATCAGAATTTCCGTCTCCATGGTCAAATGGAAAACAAATTCCTTACTGCTTTTTCCATTTTTTTGTTACCTGTCAGTATTGTCTCAGACCCCACCAATGTCAGTGCACCTGAGGAATGCTCCTGTCTTCCTTTCCTAAACAATGGGTTTGTGTGATTGTGGGCAGTGCTTTTTGGTCTCTGAGTGTGCTGGTTTTGTTCTTTTTAGCTTCAGGTGCCTTGTCCAAGTTAACGCATGGGCTGAAAGAGGAATCCCTGGCTTATATATATCATTGCCAAAACCATTATTTCTGCCCGATTGGCTTTGAAGCAACACCCGTTAAGGCAAATAAAGCTTTCAGGTAAGCATTTCTGAGTTGGATGTGGTGACTTCATCAGGAAAATGTGTTGGGGAATTCCAGCATTTAAGAAATAGCCAATCAGGGGCCAAAGAGATAGCATGGAGGTGGGGCATTTGCCTTTCATGCAGAAGGTTGGTGGTTCGAATCCCAGTATCCCATGTGGTCCCCTGAGCCTGCCAGGAGCAATTTCTGAGCATAGAGCCAGGAGTAATCCCTGAGCGCTGCCAGGTGTGACCCAAAAACCAAAACCAAAACAAAAAAAAAAAAAAGAAAAGAGCCAATTAAACATTGGAAGACTTGATTATTTGCCTATTTATTTATATATTTTACATCACCTTAGCCTCTTCTTTATGCATTGTAGCTTTTCTTTTGTAGAGTTGAAGTTGGCTCTTTGGGTTTTACATGATCTGTTTGGATGCTTTCATTGTGAGTTATGACAGGAGGAAGATACTTGAGAAAATCACGTTAAAAACCATGATTTAGCGAGAATGTGCAACAGAATAAGGGCATGCTTCGTATTTTGGAGACTCATGGTTTCCTGTATATCTCTGGGTCTGACCCTGAGTACAAAACCAGGCATAATCCCCCCCCACAAGTATGAAAATTGAAAAGGAAAGGGAACTTTAGATACTGTGCTTCAGTGTCTTTATCCATTGTCCCATGCAGATACCTCACATGGTAAATACATTAGGAATCTGATCTCAAGATTTCCTAATGTATGTATTAGGCACCTCAAGAAGATACCTCATGTATTTGTTTATTTATGTATTTATTTCTCTTGTATTTATTATCAGGAAGATAATGTTAAGATTTATTTATAAGGAAGGTTTATTAAGATTTATCAAGAAGATTCCTAATGTCTTTGTCATTAAGAAGACTATGAAGAAGAGCTATCAAGATTTATTTATCAAAAGGATTCCCAATGTAGTTATTAGGAACCTCAAGAAGATTCTAAAGGGCCGGAGAGATAGCATGGAGGTAAGGCGTTTGCAAACGCCTTGGTCAGTGGTTTGAATCCCTGCATCCCATATGGTCCCCTGAGCCTGCCAGGAACGATTTCTGAGCATAGAGCCAGGATTAATCCCTGAACGCTGCCGGGTGTGACCCAAAAAATCAAAAAAAAAAAAAAAAAAAAAAAAGAAGATTCAAGGTAGGTGTCTGCCTTGCAAGTGCTAGCGTAGGACGGACAGCGGTTCGATTCCCCCCCCCCACCCCCCAACCCCCCCCACCCGCGTCCCATATGGTCCTCCCAAGCCAGGAGCGATTCCTGAGCGCATAGCCAGGAGTAACCCCTGAGCGTCAAACGGGTGTGGCCCAAAAACCGAAAACAAACAAAAAACAAACAGAAAAGAAGATTCTGAATATATTTTATATTTATTATCAAGGAGTTTTATCAAGAAAAGTCCTAATATATTGTATAATTACAGGGCTAGTGATCCACCAAGTGGTCTTGCCCGTGCTATGCATATGTGAGACCCTGGGTTTCCATCCCTGGCACCCTATGGTCCCCTATCTCGTGCCTAAGTTTTGGAGAAAAGAAGCATCTTTGTCATGGTGGAAACAGAGAATATCTCTGTGATGACAGATATATCAAGAAGATTTCTAATGTATAAAGTACAGGGCCAGGAAAGTGACCCAAGTGGTCTAGCTTGCTTGGAGAGATGGAAGTGGAGATGGAGACTGTCTCAGTGAAGCTTTGGGCCAGCTGCTTGAAATGCTCTATTTATCTCCTTGAAGGCAAGGAGGTCTGTGCTTGTTTTCCAGTTGAACCCCAAGCTTATTCCAGTTGCCTCCCAGATGCAGATTGTGAGGAAGGAAGTAGGTCCTGCTACTTTTAGAAACATTTCCTCAAGGGCGAATCTCCGAGTATCAACTCCAGATCTGCTCGAATTGCAGTCCTCAGAGAAGGGTTGAAGGTATCTGAATGATTCCAAGTTACACAGGGAGAACTCTGCATTGAGGGTTGATTTTTAGGATGTATTCTGACATTTCTGAATGCTGCAAAAGAAGATGAGAGAAGGATATTGGAAGCAGATGAAGGATTTATTTTTTCTTCCTGCATGCTGGAAGGTGATCTATTGAAAACATTTTTAATATTGAGATTTTGTGACAGGGAATTAGAGATATTTTTAATTTTGACTTCCTTTTTTTGGGGGGGTCACACCTGGCAGTGCTCAGGGGTTACTCCTGGCTCTATGCTCAGAAATCGCCCCTGGCAGGCACAGTGGACCATATGGGATGCCGGGATTCGAACCACCGTCCTTCTGCATGAAAGGCAAATGCCTTATCTCCATGCTATCTCTCCGGCCCCTTGACGACTTTCAGAGAGGAACTTAAGCTAAAATCTAATACATATTTTAGCATTAGTAGATATTATGTTCATTTGAATAGACCAGAGTCTACTTTTATTAACATACAGTCAAAGCAGAATGTCTAAGGGTGCTATTTAAGCTTGCTGTGTATGCATTTTCTATTTAGCAGGGGACCCCTCTCATCACAGGAAGTCGAATATTGGATCCTAATTGGAGAATCTAGTCGGAAACATCCTGCTATTCACTGTAAAAAGTATGTTGATGTCTCTTTTATTTTATTAATTTATTTTTGTTTTTTGGGTCATATCCAGCTATGTTTGGGGGCTACTTCTATTGGCTTTACACTCAGGAATCACTCCTGGCAGGCTTGGGGTACCATATGGGGATTTAACCCAGGTTGGCCATATGCAAGGCCAATGCCCTGCCCACTGTACTATCACTGAGGCCCCCTGATGGCTTTTTTTTTCATAAAGTAGGATGAGCATATAGTGAAACACACATAGACCTTAACTGGTAATAAGTTGTGATCAATGAAAAGCTTCAAGCTGGGAGGAGCCTTTCAGCACCATGGAGAGTGCTCACACTCCTTGCCAAGCCATCTTTCTAGATGGTCAGGAATAATTTTCTCCTCAGAACTTTTGCTTGTCCTTGAATTTCATGTAAATGGAACCTTGCAATATTCTTTTGTGTCTGGTATCTTCCATTTAAATAAAGTTTGTGAGGTTCTGCTGCTGTTTCATGGGGACAATAGTTAAACATTTTTTTTTTTAACTGCAAAGTAGTATTGAAGTTGTATTTGACGGGTATCAATATTGTGTTGTACAACATGTTAATTTTCCCAGTCATGAACATGTGGATTTCTTTGACTTTGGTATTTCATGACTAAAAATGACTAAAATGGTCAGAAACATTCATGTTGATGTATTTTAAAGAACTGAAATTACAGCATTACTGAAGTCACTAATATGCCATAAAATTCAGCTTTTATTTTTTTAATGAAGTTAGTTTTTTTTATTTTTATTTTTATTTATTTTTATTTATTTTTTTGGTTTTTGGGTCATACCCGGCAGTGCTCAGGGGTTACTCCTGGCTCCATGCTCAGAAATTGCTCCTGGCAGGCACAGGGGACCATGTGGGGCACCGGGATTCGAACCGATGACCTTTTGCGCAATGCAAACGCCTTACCTCCATGCTATCTCCCGGGCCCCAGTTTTCTTTATTATTATTATTATTATTATTATTATTATTATTATTATTATTATTATTATTATTGTTATTTTAGTTTTTGACCCTGTGATGCTCAGAAGTTATTCTTGGCTCTGCGCTCAGGAACTATTCCTGGCAATGCTCAGGGGACCAGATGGGTTGGGTTGATGGGTTTGAGGCCCAGGTCTGGTGTGCAAGACAAGCACTCTAATTGCTGTTATATTATTTTGGCTCCCTAAGTTCAGCCTTTAAAACTGTGGATCATAGTGAATTCATAAAGAGTTGAGCATTAATGAACACGTTCTAATACCAGAACATTTTCATCATCCTTCCACAAGCCCCAGACCCCATTAGCAGAAACTCCCAATGGTCCTTCCCCTTAGCCCCTGGCAACCACTTACCTTCTTTCTGTCTCCGTGGGTTTCCTTAAAAGGGACATTTCGGGTAATGGAATCACACAGTATGTGGTTTTTAGTGTCCATTTTTTGTTTTCACTTTGAAGAATGTTTCAACATTCATCCATGCAGTGTTGTGGTTAAGAACTTTACTTTAGATGACAAAATAATTTTTCTTCATGCAACTAGACCACATTTATTTTTTGTCTTTGGAGGAACTATATCTAGTCTTTGTTTTCCTTGGATAGATATCTTGGAATGAATTGCTGATTTATAGGATAGATGCATTTTTAAGCAAATGAGAGGTTGTGCCACTTTATACTTTGAACAGTGAATGTTCTTTCAAATCTGCCTATTAATTATAGTAATAGATGTTTTGTAAAAAAATCAGACTGTCATATTGTTTGAATAAATTCTATAAAATTCTTGGAAAATGCTCTTAACTTTATTTATTTATTTATTTATTTTGGTTTTTGGGCCACACCCGGTGACGCTCAGGGGTTACTCCTGGCTATTCGCTCAGAAGTCGCTCCTGGCAGGCACGGGGGACCATATGGGGAACCGGGGGATCGAACAGTGGTTCGTCCTAGGTTAGCGCAGGCACCTTACCTTCAGCGCCACCGCCCGGCCCCAATGCTCTTAACTTTAAACAAGAACATGATGTTTTCTTTAAACAAGAAAGTAATGTTTAAACTGTAGCTTACAGGATGACATCTATGAAGTTGATGCATGTTTAACTCATAGATAGAATCGATTTACTCATTTAACCAATTTGCAATTGGTTACTGTGAGTAACCACTTTAAAACTCAGAGCCTTGGATATATAGAATTGTGTTAAGAACAAGAATCCATTTAAGTGTGTAGGTGGAATAATCAGTCCAGGGATTAGAGCATTACAGCAAATTGCTTGTGTGAATAATTTATATTTAAAATTGTGCTTTATCTTTTCTTACCTGAAGATGGGCAGATATTGTTACTGATCTAAATACCCAGAATCCAGAATATCTAGATATCCGGCACTTAGAACGGGGGCTACAGTACCGAAAAACAAAGAAGGTAAGGATATTTATTCAAGAATAAATGACCAAAATGTGTTATTTTACTCAGCATAAGTGACCAAAATGTATTATTTTACTCAGCATACTCCTAGGGGTAAGGTAAATACCAGAATCCAGTTGAGACTTTAGACAAAAAAAGGGGAAATTATCTTTTATTTTATTTTATTTTTTTTTGTTTTGGGGCCACATCTGATGGTGGTCCAAAATTTCACTTGGGGAATACTCTTGTAGGGGCTCATGTGATGCCTGGATTGAACCTATGTTGGCAGCATGCATACACCTTGCCTGCTGTACTTTTGTTCTGGCCCCCGAAAAGGGAAAGATGATCTTAAGGACATTGAGGCCCCTTCAGCTGGGAAGTGCAGGGTTGTTTCTGGAATCCTTACAGAGCAATAGCAATCCAGGCAGTGTCAGCAAAGACCACATGTCTCACTTTCTTTGTGTTGTTCTGTGCTACTCTTAGCTGGCTTTCTGCTTGTTTACTCCCTGAAAACTCCCCTTTCTACTTTCTCTCTTCTTCCACAGGAACTTTCTGATCCCAGGCAGGTTTGTTTCCAGATCGGTGTTTCTGCTCTGACGTGGTGTGGGCCAAATATTTACTTAACTTTTCTGTGCACTGAGCCAATATCTCATTAATTGACTCTGTATCTTACAAAGACTAAATCATGGAGAGGGTGAACAGAATTCTTTTGTTGTTGTTGTTGTTGTTTTTTGTTTTGGGCCACACCCGGTGACGCTCAGGGGTTACTCCTGGCTATTTGCTCAGAAGTCGCTCCTGGCAGGCACGGGGGACCATATGGGGAATTGGGGGATCAAACTGTGGTCCATTCTAGGTTAGCGCAGGCAAGGCAGGCACCTTACCTGCAGCGCCACTGCCCAGCCCCCAACAGAATTCTTGACCTTGGATCAGAGGGGGAAGTTATATGAGTGTGTGTGTGTGTGTGTGTGTGTGTGTGTGTGTGTATGTGTCTGTCTGTCTATCTATGCCAACACAGACAGATCTATGGGGAAGGCTGTTTGTGGGTACTAGTTCTAGTACAGGGAGGTACTCAGAAAACGTCCTAGAATGTCAGACAGGAAAGGTACTATTACAAACTATAACAAACTATTGAGTTTGTTCTTCAAGCTCATTTTCTCTCTTGAACATGTATTCTTGCCCTCCCTCCTTCCCTCCCCTTCTTTATCTTCCTTCCTTCCTTCCTTCCTTCCTTCCTTCCTTCCTTCCTTCCTTCCTTCCTTCCTTCCTTCCTTCCTTCCTTCCTTCCTTCCTCCTCTTCCTCCTTCCCTCCCACCCTCCCTCCCTCCCTTTCTCCCTTCCTTTGTTGAATGTGAATCGCTGGTGTGAAGGTCAAGTGCCTCATCTGCTTTTCTACCACTCTGGCTCTCAGTTTTTTGTTTTTTTGCTTGCTTATTTTCACTCTGAAGAAACTTGTTTTCTTTCTTGATCATATTTCTAAGCAAGTTTCATTCAATTAAAAGCTATTCTTGTTACACACATGCACAACACACGCAAAGGCTCTGTTGAGGCAAGTGAAGGGAGAAGTAAAGGGAAATCATAGGAACCTAAATAGTGTATCTCATTTACCACCATGTTCTTTGCACATACCCCCTCCCATCAGGTTGGTGGAAATTTGCATTGCCTCATAGCGTTCCAGAAACTTCACTGGCAAAGATTCGGCATTTGGAATTTTCCATTTGGAACCATCAGACCAGAGTCACAGCCTCCATCACATGGCCAGGGAATCGCCAAATCAGAGAGTGAGGACAACATCTCCAAGAAGCAGCATGGGCGGCTGGGCCGATCTTTCAGCGCAAGTTTCCATCAGGACTCTGCATGGAGGAAGATGTCCAGCATCCATGAGAGGAGGAACAGTGCTTACCAGGGCTACAGTGACTATGACGGGAATGACTGAGCTGCCTGGGTATTGAACAGATAGATGACTTGAGTTGCTGGGTTTAGAGCAGCTGTTGTCTTATCCACAGAAATGGTTCTTCCCGGAATTGTGCTAAGACAATAGGAGAGTTTACTAAGTCTACTTTCAATAGGAACAGATCTTGCGGTACAACTATAACCTTGTAGTTCTCCAGTGAATAAGCTTGTATAGGATGATGGTGATGTGATTACAGATACATGAGCAGATAAGCACAGATTATCGTCCTTTTAAAGTTTTGAGTTATGTAGATTTTCCGGACAGTTTCGCAAAATCCAGTAAGTCATAGATCAGCCAATCATAACAGTTCCATTTACTAGCGTTGCGATTTGAAAAACTGAAGCATGATTTCCTATGACTTGATGCCCATTTGTTGCCTAGATTTCATTCGTAAGCTCCACATGTAAGGCACCATCTGCCCTCTTCAGCAAATGGGGCTGTCATTTTCTCTCATGGTGAAAGCTCATTTAAAATGGTTTTGTGAGTCTACTCATTGATTTCCTGGCGGCAGTTTCTTGCCTGCCTCATGGTATTCTGGTTAACTCTTTCAGGATGGTCGGTCAAGAGACAGAAGAGAAAGAGTCCAGAAATGGAACTTTTTTAGTGGTGCAAATGGATGTTTTATGAACACTTAGTCAAACTAATTTTTTATTTTCTTGACTTCAAATGCTACGATTAGGTTGTGGCAAGAACTTGAGGACCTCAAAAGACTTCCCAAGCTTAGAATGTATTAGAACTAGAGTAAATTAACAAGTGGGCATTGCTATATCTCAGATATTCTGAGAAATGAGATCCTCTGATATATGATAACTCTCAGAAAAGATTTGAGGGTCAATAATAGCAAGAAAGAGGCACTCAAGATTCCTGCCAGAAAGCCGCTGTTTCAACTTCAGACACTGAGCTGCTTTTTTTCCTGTAGATGTTGAGTTCTTCTCCCAATCTAGGACTCATAGATAACTAGGTTCTAATTTTTCTTCTGAGACTCAGGTCAGGAACTTGATGATGACCGGGTGCTGGCTATGTTGGTAAGCATACTGCAATACACCTCAAGGAGAAGGTTCAGATTTTTATTTTTTAAATATGTTCATTTTTCTTCTCTTTGAATTTTATATCCATCTCTCCATTCAAATATGCCTTGCCTACAGAAAGGGGAAACAGGTTTTTTTCTGAAGATGATATTTTGCTTGGAATGCAAAGAACTGAACGATTTGTAGGTTGTTGATTTTGTTACTCCATACTGGAACTTTGAAGAAGTTTTCATCAAATAAAAGTTTTGTTTTCTACTTTTAACCATGTGATGTTTTGGGTCTTTATTTTTGGCAGGGAGTACCTTTATGAGCATAAGGTTATTTAGCTCCCATGGTCCCAACTACCCTCTTCCTAAATTTTTGAGAAAGTTAATAAAATACCAGATGCTGAAGGTCAACATGAGACTATACAGGCAATATTTATGGGTTCTCTGCCAAGTGTCAGGCATTTGTTAATAATAATTAACAAAATTGTTACTGGTCTCAAAAAATTCACAGTGCATAATAGGTACAAAAACTGAACGAACCATTTGAATACTTTCAGTGAAATCAAACCAAGTACAATTTCTTGGAATTTCTGTACACATGGAGGCGATGCACAGAATAACAAAGATAAAATAGCCCAGTTCTCTCAGGATTATTTCTCTTGGAGAACAAACGTTGTAGCTGGGTCAAATAAACATGACTATGATCAGTTATCTATCTAGACATGGAAATGATTTTGCTAGACTGGTTTTTTTTTGGGGGGGAGGACTGGTCATGCAAATTAAATTTAGTGCCATTTTCGACGCCCAGAGCCCACCCTCATCACTTCCGGGACGCGAGCGGCGCGGGAAATAGACGTCACGGAAGAAAAGGGCGGGATTTCCTCTCCGCTTCTGGTTTGGGATGGAAGCCGAGAGGTTCCACGTCGCGTGGTTTGCGGCGCGCTCTGCGGCTGCGCGGCCGACGTCAGGCACGCTCTAAGGTGGGCGGGGCTTAAGGTAGTGGGCGGGGCTTAAGCCACAGTCCGGCTTCCGGGTGCGTGCGCGAGCCGATGAGCGCCGTCTGAGGACGAGGGAGCTTTTGCGCTCTGCGCCTGCGCAGCCGATGTCAAGCCACGCTGGGCGTGGCTTAATACGGAAGTGGGCGTGGCTTCCTGGGATCCCGCGCCGGCAGCTATCCAGCTTCATCATGGGGGTGCAGGGCCTCTGGAAGCTGCTGGAGTGCTCGGGGCGGCCGGTGAACCCCGAGACGCTGGAGGGGAAGATCCTGGCTGTGGGTATCCTTGCCTGGGGTGCCTCGGGGCTCCCCCTCTTTCCTCTTCCCACCCCTGGGGAGCTAGTGGGAGCACTTGGCCAAGCAGGAATCCGGGAGGACTCCAAGATCATCTCTGCAAGTCTTCCCAGCATCACCCCACCCTTCCCCTGTCAGGAGGGGGGATCAGGTTGGGGGCTCGGTGGGCCCGCAAACTGCTCCCTGGTCTTGCTCCTGGACATGCTTGGACATGACAGGGAGGGTTCAGTTCTTCTGCGGCCCGCCCCCACCAGGTAGTCAGATTGAAAAACATTTTGGAAAAAAGATCTAGGTACCTTGGTTATCTGATTTTTATTTTTTACACCCCCAAACTTGGTTATCAATTTTTTTTTTGAGTAGGACACTCACTCCTAGGCCCAAATCCTAAATAAATTTCACTTTCTATAAAGGTAAATTTTATTTGTCCTCTCTGCAGCCTAGAACGACCTTCCAAGGGAGTTTTTTTGGGGTGGTCTTTGATGCCTGGTTTGCTAGTGTTCTCTGACTATCTTCCCTATCGTCAAAAGCAAATAGATACTTTTTTTTTTTAGAAGTTTCTTTATTCGTTGATTTAAAAAGCAAGCCAACAAAAAACCAAATCTGAGTGTGTGTGCTGCTCGACTCGCTGCCTGCAGGCAGATTGGTGCCTGGGCTACTAAAAATGAGCAAAACTAGGGATTCTGGCTCCTCTGGAGCTCAGAAGCTTGGCCTGGGTGGCTGGGTGGGAAATGCCAGAAGGGGCGTTGAGAAGACCAGCGTTTATTGTTGCTGTTACTTCTTTTTCTTTTGGTTTTGTTTTTGTTTTGGGGTCACACCTGGCGGTGCTCTGGGGTTCCTCCTGGCTCTGCGCTCTGAAATCATTCCTGGCAGGCTCCGGGGACCCTATGGGATGCCGGGATTCGAACCACTGTCCTTCTGAGTGCAAGGCAAACGCCCTATCACTTCTGAAGCTTGCTGTCATTGGGATTCCCACGCGAGTCAATTTCCCAGTGAAATTGACCTGAAATTAACACTTGCAAGTTCTAGCGGCTAGGGGCGCCCTCTGGTGGCCGCCGCTGTCCTAGCGTCCTGTGTGCAAAGCAAGTACCTTCCCCGCTGTTAGCTCTTGACCCCTATTAGGCTTTTTTTTTTTTTTTTTTGAGTCTTAATTATTTATTCCTGGCTTGTTCTACAGGTAACATTTTATTTAAATTTCTCATGGATATTTGAATTCAAATATCTGAAATAAACTTTTTTGGTTGCTGTTTATTAAATAAATAAATAAATAAATAAATAAATAAATAAATAAATAAAACCCAACCTGTTGCTATAACTAGTTTTGTGATTCACACATGGACCTGTAAAATAAATTGTTTGTTTTAAGTGTCCTGTTTGTTTATCTAGCTCAGAAGCCTCAATATGGTGATACAATTTAAGTTTTGCATTTAAATTTTGTTTTTAAGGACAGGCAAAAAATTTTATATTTTTTTATTTTATTATTATTATTATTATTTTTTTGGAGGGGTCACACCCGGCAGTGCTCAGGGGTTACTCCTGGCTCCATGCTCAGAAATTGCTCCTGACAGGCACGGGGGACCATATGGGGCACCGGGATTCGAACCGATGACCTTTTGCATGAAAGGCAAACGCCTTACCTCCATGCTATCTCCCGGGCCCCTATTTTTTTATTTTTTATTTATTTATTTTTGTTTTTTTTGGGTCACACTCGGTGGCCCTCAGGGGTAACTCCTGGTTCTGCACTCAGAAGTCACTCCTGGCAGGCTCAGGGGATCATATGGGATGCTGGGGATCAAACCTGGGTTCGTCCTGGAATGGACATGTATGTGCAAGGCAAATGCCTTACTGCTGTGCTATCACTCTGGCCCCTTGTATTTTTTTTTTAAAGAACATTTAAAACCAAAAAAAAAAAAAAAAGAAAATTTAAAACCTATTAAGAAAACTTAAGGAAAAAACATAGATTACTTGAAATCACAGCAGAACAGAATAAATTCCTAGAAGTTCCGTTTCTGGACTCCTACGCTTTTGTGTTATGATATATTATGAGTTTTTTTTTTGGGGGGGTGGCACATTCAGTTATGCTCATGCCTTACTCTTGGCTCTGCACTTAAGAATCATTCTTGTGGCCTGGCGGTGGTGCTGGAGGTAAGGTGTCTGCTTTGCCTGCGCTAGCCTAGTACAAACCGCGGTTCGATCCCCCGGTTTCCCATATGGTCCCCCAAGCCAGGGGTGACTTCTGAGTGCATAGCCAGGAGTAACCCCTGAGTGTCACTGGGTGTGGTCCAAAAACCAAGAAAAAAAAAAGGATCATTCTTGACAATGCTTAGGGGACCATATGGGATGCTGGAGATCATGTTTTTTTGTTTTTGTTTTTTTTCTTTTAGGCCACACCTGTCAGCTTTCAGGGGTTACTCCTGGTTCTGCACTCAGAAACTGCTCCTGGCTTGGGGGACCATATGGAATGCTGGGGATTAAACTGCAGTTTGTCCTAGGCTAGCATGGGCAAGGCATACACCTTCCCGCTTGTGCCACTCTGGCCCCTGAAGTGGAATTCTTTAGACAAGTAGGAAGCAAAGTTTCCGGTTTTATGTTACAGATTGTGCTGTAACTTGTGCTCAGGAAGGGTTGTGCTAATTGTCTAAAATTCTGGAAGAATTGTAAGTGCTGTTATTTTATTTTAATTTTAATTAATTAATTAATTAATTTGATTTTTGGGCCACACCCAGTGACGCTCAGGGGTTACTCCTGGCTATGCGCTCAGAAGTCGCTCCTGGCTTGGGGGACCATATGGGAAACCGGGGGATCGAACCGAGGTCCGTCCTAGGCTAGTGCAGGCAAGGCAGATACCTTACCTCCAGCGCCACCCCCCCTAGCCCCTATTTTATTTTAATTTTTAAAAATGGATTGAGTGTTTGATTTTTGGGCCACACCTGGTTGCACTCAGGGATTGCTCCTGATTCTGAACTCTTCAGAAATCACCCCTGGGGGCCGGGCGGTGGCGCTGGAGGTTAGGTGCCTGCCTTTCCTGCCCTAGCCTAGGACGAACCAACCGCAGTTCGATCCCCCGGTTCCCATATGGTCCCCCAGGCCAGGAGCGACTTCTGAGCGCATAGCCAGGAGTAACCCCTGAGCGCTGCTGGATGTGACCCAAAAACTAAAAAAAAAAAAAAGAAATCACCCCTGGATATTCCAGGGGACCATATGGGATGCCAGGAGTCAAACCAGGTCCCTCCCGGATAGGCCACATGCAAGGCCAATGACTACTACTGTGCTATCTCTCTGGCCCCAATAAGTGCTGTTTTTAAAAAGGAGCCACTCTTTGCAGTGGAGATGTTAAGGAATGCATCTGCCTTTAGGATTTTATAATTTAGCAGGAGGCTTAGTCAAGTGGGCTGATTTCAGGCATCTCTGTTAGCCCAGCCTTGAAAATATCCAGTGACTCATGCCAGCTCCTTGGTTGGAATCCACATCTGGCTGTGATGGTCCAATTCTTCTCACATTGAGGCATGAGGACCAAGTGGCTCCCCACAGTATTTTCCTTTAACTGCTGGCACAGATATCAGTATTTGGTTAAACCAGGCCCTCAAAGGAGTCCGGGACCGCCACGGCAACTCGGTGGAGAACCCTCATCTACTCACCTTATTCCATCGGCTCTGCAAGCTGCTGTTTTTCCGGATCCGTCCGATTTTTGTCTTCGATGGGGACGCCCCATTGCTGAAGAAACAGACCCTGGTAAGAGCCCTGGGGCCTCTCTCTGCATTCTCAGGATGAAGTAAAAGACAGACTAAAAACACATTCCCCTTAGAAGTTGGAGAAGCTGAGGGCTAGAGTGGTAGCACAGCAGTAGGGCATTTGTATTGTTCGCAGCTGACCCAGGATGGATGCGAAATTGATCCCCGGCATCACATATGATCCTCCTGTGTCAGGAGTGATTTCTGAGCACAGAGCTAGGAGTAATTCCATTTCCATTTTCTCTTACTTGGGTATCTCTTAGAAGTTAATTATATACCTTTCAACAATGCAGGGCTGAATAGGAATCCAGCATAAATGGTTATGGTAGGCCACAATGTTGGCTAGGTCACGAATAAAGCTGATATTTCCTGGAAGAAAAATTATATATCTTTCAGGCTTCCTTCTGATATTTTATTGAATGTTGGTTTCAAATTATCTACTTATTACTTGTTTATTTATTTATTTATTTGTTTGTTTGTGTTTTGGGCCACACTCAGAGGCACTCAGGTTACTCCTGGCTCTGCACTCAGACATCCTTCTGGCAGGCTCCGGGGACCATATGTGATACTGAGGTTCAAACCGGGTCTGTCTTGTGTGAGGCAAATGTCCTGCTTACTTTATTATGTACTTTAAATGTTCTGCTCTGGCCCTTCAAAGTATTTTCTTTTTTTTAAAGTAAAAACCTATATCAGCCATGCGTATATTACTGACTTTTGAGAATATATTAATGATGTAAAATTTTTCTATCGTGGGAAATGTCTGCTTGATTATATATTGCTTTTTTTGTCTTCTTATGGATGGGAAAGGACATTTTTAAAGAAAGTGTAATGAAAAATAAAATCCCTAGCTTTCCAAACAGGTTGTGTACTAGCCGTGAGTGCTTAGAAACTGGGTATCCTTTACAAGGAGACCCCAGAGAACATTCGCCACCAGAGGGAAAAATATTCAAACAGTTGTTGGCCAAAGATTCAGACAAACCCAGTTCTCTGGGGAGAAAAAACCCCACAGTGATCCTTTTAATACACCAGTACCCAGAAATAAAAGCCCAACCCTTTCCTTTTCCCAGGCCAAGAGAAGGCAGAGGAAGGAATTAGCCACCAGCGATGCCAAGAAAACCAGAGAGAAGCTGCTGAAGACGTTCCTAAAGAGACAAGCCCTCAAAACCACACTGAGAAGCAAAAGGCAAGAGGGGGAACTGGAGCAATAGCACAGTGGTAGGGCTTTTACCTTTCATGCAGCCAGCTTGGGATGGACTTGAGTTCGATCCCCAGCATCCCATAGAGTCCCCCGAGCCTGCTAGGAACAATTTCTGAGCACAGAGCCAGGAGTTACCCCTGAGTGCCACTAGGTGTGGCCCCAAAAAACCAAAAGACTAGATGGGCCCTAACATGGGCTCAGATCTGAGTTTGAAGATGGCTTATTGTGGTGTGGATGGTTCTGGGATCACCTCCCCCCATCTCCCCAACTTTTAACTCTTCGAGAAGAGACAGGAGGTGGGAGGCAAGCATAGGCCATGCTCCCTCTGTGCTCGAGGCAGCCCTCAGCACCAGCCCACCCCATTGTCATAGCCTATCAACTGCATCTTGGGGGGGCTAACTGCCTTGGTGTGGGCCCAGCATGGCAGCAAAGCTCCCAAGGGCCATGAAAGTGGAGGGGCCTGCGAGAGCCACATATCAGGGCAGCGCTAATCTGTTGTCTGCTTTATGTGGCTCTTGAGTGCCATTCCACTTTCTGTGGTTCTTCTTGGTCCTCCCACTTTTTGTGACTTTCCCGGACCCCTATTTTCCATGGCTCTCCCAGGCCCTCCTCTTTCTGTGGCTCTCTGGGGCCCCCCACTTTCTGTGGACCTTGATAGTTTCGCTGCTGTGGCTGGGCACATACTGAGCCAGCCCCCCTTAGGAGCCAGTACAGATTCCCCCTTTTCCCCAGACTCTAAGCCTCCCCAAGAGCCAACTTGCCCCAAAAGTGAGCCTGCACTCCTCCTTTCCCCTCCACCCAGAGATACCTGTGTTCTAACCCTGAGCATTGCTGGGTGTGGGCCCCCAAAAAAACAAAAGCAAGAGGGAAATTTGGCTCTGATGAATCCTCTGGGGTGTAGGGAGCATATGCCAGGGAAGCTGCAGTGACTTTGGCCTCAGATTTTGTCCCCCGCTCACTGTCTGGGTGTGTGTTGGTTCCAGGGACGACCCACTGCCCAGCCTCACCACAGTGAACCGCCAGGACGACATCTATGCTTTGCCTCCTTTGCAACAAGACATGAAAAACAGGTAAAGGTTCAGGAATTGGTGGGTGCAGAACGACACCCTGGGGACCCACTCCTACCTTCTCTCCAACCCCTGGGAGTGTGGGTCACAGACTCAGCGTTTCCTCCCTTAACTGCTCTGGGCCTTCCAGTGGTTTGTGCAAAGGACCAGTGGTGGGTCAGTCAGTCTCTGTCGGTTTGTTTTTCATTTAATAGTTCCTTTTGCTGCCTCCTCACGAGTGAGTGAATTTTGTTTGTTTTCCTTATTTGCTTCACCTGCGCTTCTCCTCATTGTCCGAGCCAGCGTGGTGTCCCCCATGGCCCTCCGGAGGTCCCCACTAGGTTAGGTGCCATCTTCATGGTTGGTAAATGGCCCTTCCTCAGCCTCACTGTGGGCTCTGCCTGTGGGTCAGCAGCGCCTCAGTGGCCGAGTGCCCCATTGTTTCGCTGTCCCCTGCCTCCATTTCCCAGGGACCCCCCAGAATGTCCCAAGTTGCTTTGGAATCCCTCTTGCCCTCATGCTCTCCTAGTCACTGTGCCTGCTCCATAATCCTCTGCTTCTTTTTCTGGAACTCCCCTCTTCTATCTCTGCTTCACGGAAGGGGATCTGTGGAAATCTGCCTGGATGCCGTCACCTTCTTGCTTGCCACTCATCCTTGCACCCCATTTCCATAGGAGACAGCCGACACTCTGATCACAGGGAATTCCAGAGCTTTCAGAACCCCAGGTTGAGCTAATCTACCTTCAGGACACCCTGTTTTCACATCCAGACCACACTCTCTGCTTTCCCTGATCCTCTAATCCTGTCTTCCCTAAACACAGAGCACACACCTTGTTTGAAACCCCTCTCACATCCTATCCAATGGGGCTGACAGGGTCCCCCTCTATTCTCCCTAAATATAAACATCCATTTCCCACCTACAATAAACCGAGTTCCTCTCCCTTATTGCTTCTTTGTGCATGTTCTACTTGCCCAGGATTGACTTCACTAGCATCATTTACACCCAGGGTGCAGAGTGCAGTGACCACCCTCACCCCTACCCCCAGCACCCACTCTTCCTCTGTGCGTTTGAAGGAGCCATTTAGGACCTTCCTGCTACCTATGCTTCCCTTCTGGGCATGGCTAGAACACTGAGAACTCTGTGACCTTGATATGGTTTTCGCAAGGAGTCTTTCAAACATCTATTTCATAAACGGGTGCTTGGCTTTCAGCTCTGAAGAAGAAGATGAAAAAGAATGGCAAGAAAGAATGATTCAGAAGCAAGCGTTACAGGTATGTAAGTCATTGATTTGTTTTTGTGTTTCTCTTGGGACCAGACCCAGTGGTGTCCAGGGCTTACTTCTGGCTCTGCATTCAGGAATCCCACCTGGTGAGGTTCAGGGGATCCTATGGGATGCTGGGGATGGAACCTTGGATTGGCTATGGGCAAGGCAAGTGCCTTCTCCTACTTTCCTGCCACTGTGGCCCCTT
>PVKC010009778.1:0-26420 GCA_004027635.1 Crocidura indochinensis | reverse complement strand
ATTTTCTTCCTTCCTTCCTTCTTTCCTTCCTTCCTTCCTTCCTTCCTTCCTTCCTTCCTTCCTTCAATTCTTTCCTTTCCTTTCTTTATTTTATTTCTTCTTTTCCAATTTATTTATTTTTCTTTCTATGTTTTTTCAGTAGTTTTGCTTTCACTTATTTGAAATGAATGTATTACAATCAACTATGCCAATGATGTGATTCATTTTCTTTAATTAGTAAATAAAACAATCCTAGCCCTATTAACATCATAGTACCACAGAGATAAAGTTATAAAATGTTCAAAAATCACTAAAATGTGTGAGACAATTTTGAGTTCCATGTTTTGAGGGAGTATCAGGAACCAAACAAGCATCTAGTATCATTTTTCAAAATCCAAATATGAAAATGTTTATGTATGGGCACTCCTATTCAGATCAGTCTAGATTCTAAAATTAAGCATGATAGCTAGTTACTAAAACTAAAGGAAATTATAAATCTATCTAATCCCCTTGGTACTGATCACAAATCAGTCTCATTAGCATGGATTTTTATCTGATCCCTCCCACCAATCTAGTCTTTTCAAGGGTTGCCTGGCTCCTCTGTGCCACTTCCCTAATTCCAAAGCACCACTGCTCAAATCATCTGACAACCAGCAGTATTCACAGAGTGAGAGTGAAAGATTAGAGTGGGAAGATGAAAGGCTGTGGGAGGTACAGCTAAAAGTAGCTGCAGCCTTTAGGTACCACACTCTGACAGTGTGGAGGGTAGGCTCTTAATTTATCTGCAAAGAGCTGTGTATAAAGGTACATGCACATTTTAGTAGAAACAGACAGTCAGAAAATTCAGACCAGAGCCATACCCAGATTAGGTTAAAGGAGCATATTGCTGGTCTACTCTAAGCATTAAAGGTGGGTGGCCATGTAACATGGGACTGCAGGATTCCTGATTCAGGAGAGTGATTCTGTGCTTCCCTATTTCCAGCCTTCAACCTGGCATCCCAAGCGCTGCTCACAGACTAAATTCCTTCTCTAGAGGAGGTTATATAATGTTCTTCTTCTGTCAGTTTTCTTTCTCCAACTAAACCAGTGATATTATATTGCTCTCTGAATCAAGTAAGGGAACACATACCTAGAATCCAATGGGAGAAGTATGAGGTTATAGAAAACAAGGAACTGATTTGAAGAATCAGAATACTTTGCCCCATCACCGTATCTTGGAGAAATTCTTTTAACTCTAGTCTTCTCATTTGTAAAAGTAGGAAGAGAAAAGGCATACTATGTTAGAACATTCTGTCTGAAATGATATCACTAAACTATTGTAAATCATAAAATTACAAAAGTTGACTTCCCAAGTATTTTAATCTCCACCTTTATGGGATTTTTCTCTGAACATGGTGATTTAAATAAAAATATCTTCCTTTATTCACGGTTTCCTTATCTTTGAACTGGGCAAAGACTTCTCTATTCTTCATATTCCAGTTGTCCTACTAAGGTCTGCATTGGTGAGATGTTTAATATGAACTCTAAAGTCTTACACCTCTGTCCCAGATCTATTTCAATCATGCTATTTTTGTTACACACAATCCTCTTAAGTCTAAAATTTCCTTAGAAAACAGCATTTTAAGGGTCAAAGTGGCGGTGTAGTGGTAAGATGTTTGCCTTATATGTGGCTTTGATAGATCGCAGTTCCATCCGCTGGCATCACATATGGTCCTCCAAACCAGAAGTGATTTCTGAGCGCATAGCCAGGAGTGACCCCTGAGCATCACGGGTGTGACCCAAAAAATACCCCAAAAAATAAAAAGAAAGAAAACAGCATTTTATTGAAGCCACTGCTCATTTTAGTACAATGAAATCAGCCCTAGTGAGGCAGCATGATAGGTACAGAGGCAGGCCTTGCCCTCAGGAACAGAAAAATTGAAACAAAGAACTAACCTCAGACATATACTTCCCTGAAACTTTACATTTCCTCTAGGATTCTCCTTTTATCCTTTCTCTAATTTCCTCCTGAATTCTTCTCTATTGCAGTGGAAACTCTTCTATTCTCAGAGTGATATTAGCCACAGAATGCATTCCGCAGGCTAGACTAAAAATTTCTGCTACTTGGTAGCAACAAGCCCGGGACCTGGGACAAAAATTACAGACTTCTACTAAAGTCATAAATGTGTCCTGACAGAGTCATATTATCTATACTTCAGCTTCCCTAACTCTTCTAAATTTTGGGGCAAAGCCCTAGATATTACTAGAGAAACTTATTTGTTAATGTCTTACTAACAGTAGTACTAATAACTAAATTATTGATATCTAAATACTATAATAGGAATTTGGGGCTATCAAAGCATCTATCCCCAACATTTTAGGTTTTTCTAGACTTATGACCCTGTTATTTTATAAGCTATGAGAGAAAAATCTCAATTATACATTTAACATGTGTCTTTAATAAAATCTAAATTTCAAACTGGTATAACATTGCCACTTAGTTGCCTTCTCTCCTGGCAGCTACAGTGTGCTAAAAAAATATAACCTATAGCTTAGTTTTCTTGAAGGCAAGTATAATTAAGAAGAAAGGTTCTTACCCCTCACACAGGAGCTATAGACCTATTAAAATATGCATTGATGTACTTGCTGGTTCTGTATAATAGTTTAATAATTTGTTCATTATAATTAATCGAAAATTTAATTACATATATCACAGGAGAAAGAAAACTCTGAGGCTATATACATCTCCTAAAATTATTTTTAATAATGAAAATAATTTCTGAGAAAAAATTTCCACAATGTCACCCAGGGCAGAATCTGTATTATTAACTAAATTTTTCTTGAAATGTTCAAAATATCTCACAACTAATAATTTTAAATGTAAATAGTTTCTCAAAGAACTAACTCTCTAAAGTTAAATCCTCTTTCTGAAATGACCAATAAGCCCATAGAATTTGTCATGGCCTCCACAATCCTAAAATAAAGCCTTACTATTAAGGCTGAACTGGTGTTTCCCTTGAACATAACACTTATTCTCATAATTGCCTGAACATTCCTCTCACCTGGGGAGTTACTTTAAAATATTGATTCTATGCCTCATGAGACCCACACTGTCACATCTCTTCCCTTAGGTTCTAAGAATAGCTGTTAGTATTGTTAACTCCCTAGGTGATTTCCAAGTGCAATCGGGTCTGAGAACTGGTTAAAAAATGATTCTGACAACCAACGGAAATACGCCCAAAGAGTTGCCTGCACTCTTTGAAAAACAAAATAATATATTGTTTTAAAGCTAGAATATTACTTTCCAAAGAGGGAGAAAAGAAAGTGATGCTCAGAGCCTACAGTTGTGGCAGAGGTCCTCAGTCAAATTCTGGATCCAGTTAGGAAGCATAAGGTTCAAATGTATTGAAAGAAAACAGGAACCCTGGAACTTACAACAGAATTTAGCAAGAGTAACATGCAAATTGACTCATAATCTTTTTCCTGATTGGATCGTCAGCTCGGAATGTGATTGCTCTGAAACGCCTATATATATCTATGTCTAAAATGCATACAAAATTTTACTATGCCATATTACCCTTATTAATACAGGTAGAAATTACGTAGAATAGAAACTATGTATAGCCCATGGATATTGCACTGTTGATTAGAAATAACCCAACATTGGGGCCCGGTAGATAGCATAGAGGTAAGGTGTTTGCCTTTCATGCAAAAGGTCATCAGTTCGAATCCCGGTGCCCCATATGGTCCCCCGTGCCTGCCAGGAGCAATTTCTGAGCATGGAGCCAGGAGTAACCCCTGAGCACTGCCGGGTGTGACCCAAAAAAAAACAAAACAAAACAAAAAAAAAAGAAATAGCCCAACATTAATAGGTCATAACTGAAAGAGGTGGTTCCAGGGTGGTGAAAATGGAAATGGCATAATTTCATCATATGAAATACTTGATCAATGACTCAATCACTATTCAGTTTTAAATAATGTAATTCTAGAAAAGAACACGAATCTAGTTCATGTCATTAAGAAATAACAGCTTCCAAAGGTGAAAATATAACAAATAAATAAACTGATGCAATGGTAGGAAGTAGTTGCTATTTTGTTTGTATAAAAAATGAAGCCCATAGAATATAGATAAGTAAACAAACAAAATAATGTTTTACAAATTTAGTACAAAAATCCTTCAAGTTTGCTGCAAAAAACTAATTTCACAAGATAGTAACAAAATAAACTACAGTTCAAAACATTAACAGAGCAGTTATTAACCTTAGCTGTATATTTAGATCACTTAAGGAGGATTAATTTAAAATTAGCAATATAAAGGATTACTGGGGACCAATGGCACATCAATTAAATAAAAATCTATCGTACTGGAAATCTGGCCTGTGTATTTGAAGATTCAGTTCAAATCCATTGGAATTTATTACCAGTTGAATCATTCAACATTACACAGGCAAATCAGTCCCTTTGTATTTAATCTTGATTAGGTGTCACATAGAACAGTATTTTTCCTAGGTAAGAATTTTGTTTTGCTTTGTTTGCTTAAGGGCAGCACCCATTTTGGCCTAGATTAAATTGTAGAGCTATAAATATGAGCTTGAGAGTCTGAGACCTTCTCAAACACCCCACTTCTTCAGGTGGAATGTCATCATCTTCAACTCCACTGGAGCTGGATCCAGATGTTTTGTGTTAGGTCTTCTGAGGAGATAGTTATTTGTAAATAAACAATTTAATTTCTGATCATGTTCAGAACAAGTACTCAACAGACCAGGGAAAGCAGAAGCTAAAAGTTAGGAACAGCAGGCGTTTGGGCACTATCATTACAACTTTCATAATGTGTTATCTGGTTAAAGAGAATTCTCATCTAGGCCTTATCATAGTTTAGAAGAGCAACTCACCCACAGGCTCAATGCAATTCTTCAGTTGCCTAGTAACTTAATCATATCCAGAAATAGATGAGAGAATTTATACCTATACCCAAAACCTCTTTATCTGTCACAATCAAACTAGCCTCATAATCTGTCCAGACTCCCCAGTCAGAGACTTACTCAGAGCAATAACATAGAAATCAAACATCCAAACTTCATAATTCAGCTGAATGAGCAGGGTTCCCTAAGCCAAAAATAAAATTGAAGCGCATTACACAAGTAGATGTTGTAAGTTGCATAAAAGGGCTGTCTCAATAGGGGAAAATAATAAAATAATATCCTGTTCTTATAGCACTATCCCTTTATCTCAGCAAAGTCAGCAAAGAAAGAGAGGGACAGATAGAGAGACAGACAGAGCTTTTCAAGGCCTGCTCTAAGAATTAGCAATAAAATGCTTGGTTGATTTAAAAAAATAGTGTCAGGAGAGGGATCTGGGGTGTAAATCCAGAAATATTTTCAAAAAAATTTTCAATAAATAGCCTGCATGACTGTAACAAGACTGGCATCTACATGATTTCAGGTTTATTTTAGCTATTTTGGTAAAAATTATCTTGCTTTTTGTTTGCTCTCTCCCTCTAAGTATTTTTTCAGGACACGTTAAGCCGACTGATTTTGGTTCCTCTGCCTTTTAAGGGTGGGCTTTGGAGCCCAGCAGGAGCTAACTGATGCAAAGTTGCTAGGATACCATTTGAGGGTATTTTTAATATCCTGGTGAGGAGCTGAGAGACAAAATTCTTGAGCTAGAATTTTTAACCTCCTAGTAACAGAAGCTTACTCTCTTAACAAAGAAGTAAGAGAGAAGGAAAGGAACAAGGAGCTGTGCTGGGGAAAGTTAGAACAAATCAAGGGGGAAATATTTGTTTATCTTCCTCCCTTAGAAGGAAAGAGGAACTGTTTCAAAAGAAGGAAAAGCAGAAAAAGAAAGGAAGGACTAGGGAGAAGGGAACGAAAAGGCAAGTAATAAAAAAGCAAATGGTTTTACTCCTCTGTGTTGCATTTTACATTTTCTCTCACTTTTCCCTTTTTGTATGTCCTCAATAGTCTGAAGGATAAATGTCAAACTATTAGTATTAATACAAGTTAAAAAAAGTCACACTGCCACAGTTGGTTCTTATTGTATAGAATTTCCTTTTGACTACTCTAGTGTTGCCTGCCATCTAGCTAGCAACATCCCTTTATCTGTATAGATATAAATTAATTTGAAAACTGCTTACCCATTTAGTAAGTTCAGTTATAGATATCAGAAATCATGATATCCCTTTAAGTTCAGAAGCTTTGGAGTTTTGGGTGGTGTTGGAAGAGATAACAGCCAGTCATCCTAGCATCAGTCAAATAACAGGAGCTAGCACAAATAAACCATCAGAACAGTTGAACACTGCTGTTTTTCCTCATTCCTTGCACAACCAACCCCTGTCCACATTCAAAGGTATGAACCTCCCACATACATGGAAAAAGAAAGTGCAAACACACCCACAAACATATTGTTATATACCTTGTTCACATACATTCTTAAAGGTTTTCTATCAAAGTTCAGCCATGCACCAGAGACTTGGTGGCATTTAGTGACAACACTGCCACAAACCTTGCTCACAGACTGGCCTTCTCACCTTAAAGGATAGAAGTCTTAAAATGCTACCATTATTAATCATTTTACTTCCCTAGCAGGTAGATTTAATCAAGTTTTAAAATACCCAGGCTTTAAAAATCTCATACAACTTATGAATTTATCCAGGTAATAGCAACAGATTAAGTCTTCTACCCCTCTTCCATTGTCCCTTTATTAATACATATCTTTCAAGTTCATTCCTCCTATATCAAATGCCTATGAACACCCAAAATTACATACTACAAAAACTTGAAGATTACCTAGTTTAATAATCTCCAAATGTCAATGTTAGCAGAGAATTTTATACCAACTAAGGAGGAAACTGCCCAAGGTCAAACTGCTGATGAGCAGAGTAAAACAAGGTCTGTACAGCCCAGTCCACTGCTTTCTTTTCTCACTCTCTAACACTGTATCAAAATAAACTACCCAACAAAAAATGAGCTTATGTTTATATAATAATCCTTGAGCTCATTTGATGACTAAGGTGGTTGGGCACATTATTAGATTACCTTTTGTAGATAACCAACTGCTCAACTTAGAGAACATCCACAAAGTGACTAGAGAGTATATAATAAGAGTCTGTGTCAACAAACTTCCTAGATCATAGTTATAACATTGTACAACTTAAAAAATCAACTTCTCATACATACTAAAACGAGTACATGTTGAGACTCAAAAAATCTGCTTCCAGTAATACTCTCTGAGATCCGAGATTAGGAGAATTTCAGCAGCCATAATCACATCTTTTTCTTCAAAGTCATTTCTAAAGAGACTGAATAGCAGGACGTGAACATTTCCAGCACAATACCAGCATATTTTCATGTTACACATAAGCAATAAACCCCATGGGTCTTGGAAATCATACATGTCATTACTATGTATCTGAATTATTGCAATTTGAACAAAAAAATCACCATTTTAAGTCACGTGAATAACAGAATAAGAAAGACCTCTCTTCATAAGTTGGGGTGAGTAATCTTCGGTCACGAAGACTAGAGCATGGGACAAATTTTAGAGACATTTTGACTATCAATGTGCGAAAATATGTAGAATAATAATAGTAATAGTAACAAACACCAACACCACTACTATTTGATATGTTTGCCAACATATGTAAAATTGGACTATTACTTCTTAGCTTCTTAGAATATTCCTTCTAAGTTCTCAACTCATTCCATGCAGACATTCTTTTTGGTGCCAGGAAGGGTTACTCACCTCTCAACTTAGTATGTTACGTATTTTCATTTTAATATATACATCATCTTTCCATTTGAGACCTCTAATATTAAGAAACAAACAATAAGCAGCAATTTCTCATTAGACCTAGCAAGTTCTATTTGAATGTAATTCAACAATATCACTGCAAATGAGATTATCTGGCCAAAGAATGCATTTAAGTACCTGACTGTTGTTCTATTATTTTTTTGAGACAGAGAAAAGTTGCAAGCTCAATCTAGGGGTCTGATCCATAAGAAACTCAATAACATTTCCTCTTGCCAGTTCATAAAGATCAAAAAACAATCTATGTGCCACTTTATTATTTCAATGAACCTAACATTTAGTGCTTTTAGAAATGTTTTAAAGGTGACTTATTTTCCTCCAACACTGAATAGGTGAAGCTTGGACAGCAAATTAAGATTCAAAAGACAAACTCACCAGCTGTCACCCCAATTCACTCCACATCATCACTTCTTAAATTTCAATTTCTTATTAGAGACTAGACAGTCAAAATCAATTCCCTTAAATTTATTACATTGTTATTTTTCTCTCTGAATATTCTTTCCTAAGATGGCAAAAATTCAGCATCATCTTCCAATTAGCCTTCAGGACCTCAAACACATTTAAATGTACTCATGGAGGTAGGAGAGATATTTTAATTAGTATTTGATGGAGCTTAAAAGGCATTTAAAAATAAGAATTAAGACACCACAAACAGCAAATCCACTGTTTAAGGAAGCAGAGCTTGTTCGGTGAACGTCACATGATGGAAAATGCAAACACACATGCACACTTAAGTAGAAGGCATTTCTTTATCAACAATTTTACTCAAGCAATAAACAACTACACTAGCAGGCATAATTAAAGGACAAGACATGACAAACGATTTAGGGAGAGAGATAATATACCAACGTCATACATATCACAGCGAGGCCATGTTGAAGCTCACGTTTTCCCCCCTGAGTAAGAAAGCTTGCTCTTTCTCTCCCTCTCTTTCCCTGTCTCTGTCTCTCTTGATTTTTGTTTCTCGATGATTCTTGGGATGAAATCAAAGCGGGAGTTCGCAACAGTTTAGGTGGCTGGACTCCATTCAGCGCGTTCCCAGGAAAAACATGAGTATGACATTGACAAGCAGGAGGACTACAATCACGGCAAATACGACTACAGTTTGCACATCCAAGGTCATGGTGCAATGCAGAACACTGTAGTGTTCAAGGTGGGGGGCCGGCAGATTGGGAGATGTCAGTCTCTGTTCTGTCAGACTGTCCATACAGCCACCATGCTAGAATGGAGAAGAGGAAGTGGGTGGTAGGGGAGGGCTGTGTTCAGCGCCTGAGTTCGGTCCTTGGGGGAAGGGGTTGGGGAGAGGGGATAGCTATCTTCACCCCTTCTCAGTACAGGGCTGATCGTTCTTCCCTATCTGAGAAATCTTAACTGGAGCTGAAGTCCGCAGAGTCCTGCATTCTCTCAGGCGCCACAGATAAAGCAAATTGGTATATTTTTAAGAGGAAAAGCGGGAGGAACCTGTGTGAGGTTCTCCGGCGCCTGATCGATCAGTCTTTCAGTCACAGCTTCTGTCGGTCTGCCTGCCAGTCTAACCTGCCAAGTCTCAATTTCCCCTACTCGGTCTAGATCGCTTGCTTTCCTGTGTTTGCTGTCTCGTTCGCTCTCTCTCGCTCTCTTTAGCTCTCTCGCTTGCTCTCGCTCTCTGTCTGTCTCAGTCGCTCTCTTTTCAGAGATCCCAGCTGCCAGTCACTTCTGGGAGTCCTGCCTCGCTGATTCTCTCGGTCTTCTCTTCCCAACCCCAGGCCCTAGGCTCCACTTTTATTCACTAAGCGACTGCGGGCGCCTGCGTAACGCGCTGCTCAAGCCGTTGACAGGCCAGCAGACCAATAGCAGATGCAGCCAAGGCGCACTTATTCTCCTGGAGGAAGGGCTTACATTGGCATGCTACCACAGCAACCAATCAGAGGATCCAAGGCTCTCTCTTTCCGTTAAAGGAGGGGCGAGAGCCGAAAATATTGACGTGGGGGTGGCGAACATGTTTGGGAGTGGGTGAAGGGGGTGTTGAGATGAGAATGTGGAAATGACTAGGAAAGAGAGTGGGAGCAGACAGATGTGGGAGGAATGGAGAAGATGTGGCAAGAGAGGAGGAAAGGGGAACAGCGGCGGGGGGAGCATATTGGAAGGTGGGAGTGAAAGGAAGGGAGAGAAGGTGGGGCGGGAGTGGATGAGGAGGAAGAAGGAATAGGGGAAAGAATAGGTAATGAGAATGAATATGGTAAGCTTTGCTAGCAATTATAGCTTGGGCCTAGGAGAAAGTAAATTTGATCACTGCTTAAGTACTTATATACAACTCACAATTAGCTATACAAATTCAACAACCCCACCCTTGTCAGTGAAAATTAAAATATTGTCAAGCCCTCTCAATTCTGGGTATCTCTATGAAAGACATCAACTCAAATATCCAGCCCAATATTTATTTTAGGTTTACTGACAATAAATTAACTATGGGGGGAAATGAAGTGTTTATTCACTGATGGATCAGTGGATGAAGAAGTGATATATATATATATATATATATATATATATATACATATACCTGAGTTGCATTCATTTATAAAACATAATTTCTGGTATTGGAGGGGATCATATAAAGTAAAATAGGTCAGCAAGAGAATAAAAATACTACTAATAAAAAGAAATAAAATTGATAAATAACAAGCTGCAAACTTTGATAACAATCTGTGGTTACCAAAGAGGATTATTGTTGGGGATAGGTGTGAAGAAAAGGATGAAAGCAAGAGTTAGAGCTATAGTAGAGAAAGTGGGGTGCTTGCCTTGCATGCTGCTGACCTACATTTGATCCCCATCATCCCATATAATTCCTGAGCAAAGTTGGGTGTGGCCCCCAAACAAAAAATAATAAAAATAAAGTACAGAAGGAATATAAAGGAAGGTTCTAGGTGTTGTTTTTGTTTGTGTTTTAATATAAATTAGCACATGAAAATATGCTCAAGGTATTAGCAATCAGGTAAATGCAGAAAATGCAAATAAAGACCATTTCATTATTTGTAATGAGATAACACTTTATAGCCCATAGGAGCTAAAATAGAAAGTTAAACATTACGTATTGAAAGAGATCTAGAAAATTGGAGCCTTCATTTCTCTACTGAGGAAATAAACAATGAAGTTCCTTTGAAATGCCATTTGACAGTTCCTCAAAAGTTGAATTATAAACTTAATATTTGATCCAGCAATTATTCCTAGGTATATAGCTATGAGGAATGAAACTATGTCCACATAAAATCTGTAGTCAAATATTCACAATTATTTGTCATAATAATGATGATGATTATAATTACTACTAACATGATTTGTGATAATGTAACAATAATGATTATTATTGTTAAATAATCACAGCCCTTCTCTACACTAACTGTACTTACTCTGTTGGATAAGTAAATAAAAGTGATATAACAATATAATGGAATGTTATTTAGCCAGAGAAAGGAATGAAGTGTTGTTATACATTGCAATTATTATTAAACTGAAGATATTCTGAATTCAAGAATCTAAAAAATGTCAAATCTAAAAAATGTCCAATGATTTTATATAAAATCTCTACCTAGTTACTATAAATTATGTTTAATGATGCATTTACATCTTGCTATAGAAATATAAATGAGTCATGTTGTGAGGCAAAATGTGCATGCCCTTATAGTAACAATTAAAACATTGTAAGAGTCATTCTTTCATTTTATATTGAGATGATACCAGTGATCAAAATTATACCATAATGCAAGGAACCAAAATCATACCATAATGTAAGAATATTTCTCCTGGGGGTGGTGGGGGCTGAATAGACAAAAAAAAAAAAGAAAAAAAAGAATATTTCTTGTTAACCTTGCAAGTGCAATCTTTCCCTGATGTGCTTCACTATCTATTGACCTTTAACCCACTTTTACCAGAATCATCTCATAAAACTGGAACTTTTGTTAATATCAACAAATGATAAACTTGCTGCTAAGTGTTGTGGTCAGTATTCCATCTTCATTCTTTTCACACTTCTTCCTCATTTAAGTTTATTGATGCGTTCCTCCTTTGGGGATCTCAAAGGCACAATTGAGTTATGATTTATCTAAATGACTTGATTATACTGTCATTACTTCCTACTAGGGTCCTTCAGTCATAAAAGTCATGATTCCTCAACTTCTTTTTATCACTGAATTTATGAACTACCATTTCTACATACCTAGGTAGGTACTTTCTACTACTTACTGAGGTACCTTCTGTTAACAAAATTACTGAGTGCTATAACAAGTTCTTACATGAATGACACTTAAAATCCTCTTCAACTCAGATATAAATATCAAGCTACCTTTGAAAATTCTCTGGAATATTTTTAATTATGAAAGCTAAGAAATTCAAAAATTGTATTAGCTTCCTTTTTCTTCTGAGCTCCCTATCCCTTGGGAATATAAAAAAACTTAACAGATATCAAGAAGATGCCATTAAGATTTGCCCCTCTCACTTTCTTGTATGTGTATCGTGAATATCACTTCCTTCTGCTGACAATACCTTAAATTCTATCATCTACATTCTATTTACAAAAATATATTGTCTCTGTGCTCTCTCTAAATTTCATCCTCTAATCTCTGGCCCAAATTTCCTCTTTTAAAAAGGCATTCTGCTCATATCAATCCTATAGAGATACTAGCGATTAATTGTTTAGATTCATGTCACTTTCCGTCTAGCCTTTCCTTCATATACTACTGAAAAGCTAAAAATATGAAACAATAACCTTTTTCTATTGCTATGTAGACAATGTTTTGGATAGTATTTACACTAATAATAATCATTTGAACATAATTGGAAAGATGATGATGATGATGATGATGATGATGATGATGATGATGATGATACAGAAGCCATGCTTCTGCTGCTTCTGTTGGTAAACATGATGGTAGAAAGTTTAGTACTTCCTGCAGCCCAGATATCTTAGCACAGCATTTAAACCTAGCCACTGGTTTTGTGCATTTGTGAAAGCAGGGAATGGAATCTTTTGTCACTGGGGACATTGTAGGCATGATGACTGTCTAGTAAGTAATTAATCAGTAGTACATTCACAATTCCTAAAATAGAAAGTAGACTGCCCAAAGAAAACCCCCATACATCACCTTCCTATTTATATAATTAAGCTGTTCTAGGGCCTTCCATAGCTCCTCACTTTCTTTAAGGTAAATTTTGCAGCATTATTTCTAATGTTTTGCAAATTTGATGTCCTTTGGACTTTTTTTGGAGGGGGACCACATCCGGTGACGCTCAGGGGTTACTCCTGGCTATGCGCACAGAAATTGCTCCTGGCTTGGTGGGCCATATGGGATGCCAGGGGATTGAACTGTGGTCCGTTGTAAGCTAACGTGCACTTTACTGCTTACACCACTGCTCCGGTCCCTCTTTTTGACTTTTTAACCTCAGGTCTCACCATCAAAATGTTAGAGAGCAGGAATCAAAAACCTTGTCTCTTGAGTACAAATTTTTTTCAGTTATTTTAGCTCTGTTAGCATTTGCTTCTAGCCCTGTCTGTGTGTAGTTTACATTCTGAAGGAGACGGTCATTCAATTTTACTTTTTAAAAAGCATACTCTCAAAATAATTTTAAATTTCAAATATAATTAGAAAAGTCTGTCATATTTCAAGAACAACATTAACAGTCTATAGCCTGCTAAAATGTGAATGAATTAAAGGATCTCATGATTCTTAGAATCCCAGTTCTAAGCTTCAGTTCCTTCTGCAATATCTCTCACAATTGGCCCCTTTCAACTCCCAAACTCACAATAAAGGGACAATCTTCTTTCCTTAGATAGAACATTAATTTGGGGAAACTCAGTTGGTCAGAATAGTTCTTATTTATTTGTGAGCTAGATGCTATTGTGATTTATATCACAGCCAATCTTGAGGAGCTACATTCTATGCATATGTTATTATTACTTAACTCTGGTAGCAATTCTGTGAGGTACTCTTTAAAAGGTGTACAATTAGAAACCGGAGTGGTGGGACATTTGCCTTGCATGCTGCATGCTGCTGACCCGAGATGTACCCAGGTTGAATCCCTGGCATCCTATATGGTCTCCTGAACCTGCCAGGAGCAATTTCTAAGGGCACTGCCAAGAGTAAAGAGTAATCCATGAGCTCTGCAGCCCGGTGTGACCTCCACTATAAACAAACAAAAAGTGGTGTGTAATTGGGGAAAAGTAGCTAAATAATTTCTCCAAAGCCATATGACCAGTCTTTGTTAGGGTTCAGATGCAAACTCAAAGATATTGGCTTTAGAGCCTACGCTTTTTACTTTGTCACTAGGTTATTTATATCTTATCAAACTCAAAAGCATGTAGCATGATGTAACCTCTTGAGGTATCCAGACCTCATATCCATATCCAGATCTCCATATGCAATAAACTATTTTGATGAGTTTAATGGCCTAAACTAAATCTTAGTGAATTAGATACAACCCAAGTTCAAGATGCTTAGATCTTACTTATTTTCATTCTTTCTGTTTGGTAAGATAAACACGACCATTTATTTAAGTCCTTCCATACGGCATGTTTTTTAGTTATCTTTCATAGGCTGGTTTGTTCATGTCCATCAAGTAATTTTTCACTATGAAAGTGACAATGACAACTGTCAATTCAATTATTCTTTGACCTATTCACCCAAAAAAGGATAATTTTTACATGAACTGCTGTGCCCCACTAAACCCTCAAAAACTCATGCAAAACTGAACAGACAAGTGAATGAGAAACTCAAGCTTTCAAATTAAGTCCAGTTTTTATTCTTGGTAATTGTATGACCACAAAACAACACCACCAAAATGCAAAAAGCTACTCCTTTCTTACAATTGCAGTTTAAAAATGAAATGCTAATCATTTTAAATATTTAACAATCTCACCAAAAGTATGGCAGGAATGATGTTGACCCAAAGTAGGAGGATGCACTGAGGAAAGAATGATGGTTAATTAGTTTAATAAAGTTATATATATATATATTATATATATATATATATTTGTGTAGTCTGGAGGAGATAGGGCATAAGAAAAATGAAAAGCATAACAACAAATTTTCCCCTTCTTGAAGACATATTTATTTTATCTACAAGGTAGATAAAAATAAAGATCTACAAGGTAGATCTTTCATATTTTAAAAAGGAATCATTTGAAAATACTTTTTGTTTGTTTGTTTGAGTCACACATGGCAGTGCTCAGGGATTGCTCCTGACTCTATGCTCAGTAATCGCTTCTGGCAGGCTTGGGAGACTATATGGGATGCCGGGATTCGAACCGCCGCCCTTCTGCATGCAAGGCAAATGCCCTACCTCCATGCTATCTCTTGGCCCCTTGACAATACTTTTTAAATCTATGTCTATGTCATGAGTTCATTCTCTATCCCATTTTGTTCTAGATATTATTAATTAAATAGCGTATTATTGTTTTCTAAGTTTATTTTACTTTGTAAATAAAAGGCTCAATGAATAAACTGTGTTTTATTCATAGCCTTATTATATACAGAAAAATTACTTGACAGTCACTATTTTTTATTTCTGAACGATTAATAATTAAATAAGTATGGACAAGACATAGCTCTGCTGACTCACAATGTGGGATGCAAGGATATTATCATGGAAAATATTCTCTGAGACAGTGTATGAATAGCATCTGCATCATTTGTCCTCCTTTTCCCAAGGGCTTATCTCAGCCAGAACTCCTCTAAAAAGGCACATAAAGTTGTAAATAAGAGACTAATCATTTCAAGGCCTTTAGGTTTTTTGTTTATTTTCTATTAGCACAGAACCACACTAAACCACCACAAAGATGTCATTTGTTTTGTTTTGTTTTGGGGGAAGCTATATCTGGCAGTGTTCAGAACTTAGTCCTTTGTTTTTTGTTTTTTTTTTTTATGGGCCACATCCAGCGGTGTTCAGGGTTACTCCTGGCTCTGTGCTCAGAAATTGCTCCAGGCTGTCTTGGGGAATGAGATAGGATGGGATATCCCAATGGGATGGGATGCTGGAAATAGAACATAGGTCCATCCTGGGTCAGTTGCATGCAAGGCAAATGTCCTACCGCTCTACTATTTCTTCAGCCCTCTCAGAGCTTAATCTTGGCTCTGCACTGAGGAATCACAAATGGTGGGGTTTGGGTAACCATATTGAGTACTAGGGATCAAATTGGTATTGTTTGTAGCAAGGCGAGTGATTTACTCTTTCCTATGTCCCCAACCCATGCCATTTATTAAATAACCACTGTTTATACTATCCTCCTGAGGCCAAATATTCAAAAATAATATGTCAGGGACTAAATGAAAAATAATTCTAAATCATGGTGCCATAATATCTTGTAAAAATAACAATAAAATCCCAAAAAGTGTGGGGCCGGAGAGATAGCATGGAGTTAAGGCATTTGCCTTTCATGCAGAAGGTCATTGGTTCGAATCCCAGCATCCCATATGATCCCCCGATCCTGCCAGGAGCTATTTCTGAGCATAGAGCCAAGAGTAACCCTTGAGGGCTTCAGGTATGACCAAAAAAATCCCCAAAATTGTTAGTTCTTACTTTATGCATGGACCTATTTCAAAAACTTATCTATTCTCATTTTTGAGAAAGTGAAGCCATGATTTATCTCAGTTATATTTCAAATGATGTGCTGGATTATATAGCATACATATAGTGTCTGAAATGCTTCCTTTTTCTCTTCTCCCTCCCTTTTTCTAACCTTATTCCTTTCCTCCTTTCACATTTATCTCTCTCACAAAAAGTGTCTCCCTCTGGTTCAAGTAATCAAACTAGGAAGAGCCCTCAACTTAGGAGCAGTATATTTTCTGAGGCAAAAACACAGATATGAGAGCCAGGCAGCTCAAAGCTCAATCTTCACTCTACCAATTGCTAATTTTGTGATCTTGAGCAATTCTTTTTTAAAAATGATATCTTTATTTAAGCACCTTGATTGCAGACATGATTGTAGTTGGGTTTTAGTCATAAACAGTGCAACATTCCCATCACCAATGACCCCATTCTCCCTCCTCCCTGCTCTATTTGAGACAGGCATTCCATTTCTCTCACTCATTGATATGGTTACCATAGTTGTTAGTGTACTTATTTCTCTAACTGTACTCACCATTCTTTGTGGTGAACTTCCTATTATCAGCGAGTCCTCCCAGCCCTCATCTCCATCGTCTCTGGGAATTATTACAATAATGTCTTTTATTTTTCTTAAAAGCTATATAAGAATGGCACTACTCTGTGTCTATCTCTCTCCCTCTGACTTATTTCACTCAGCATAATAGATTCCATATACATCCACAGACAGGAAAATTTCATGACTTCATCTTTCCTAATGGCTGCATAATATTCCATTGTGTATATGTACCACAATTTCTTTAGCCATCCATCTGTTGAAGAGCATCTTGGTTGTTTACAGAGTAAATAGCACTGCAATGAATCTAGGTGTGAGGAACAAATTTTTGAATTGTATTTTTGTGCTCCTAAGGTATATCCCTAGGAGTGGTATAGCTGGATGAAATGGGAACTCAATTTCCAGAGGGTTTTTTTTTGAGGAATCTCCATATTGTTTTCCATAAAGGCTGGATGAGAGGACATTACCATCAGCAGTGAATGAGAGTTCCTTTCTCTCCACATCCCCGCCAGCATAGATTGTTCGTATTCTTTATGATGTGTGCCAGTCTCTGTGGCTTGAGATGGTACCTCATTGTTGCTTTGATTTGCATTTCCCTGAAGATTAGTGATGTGGAGCATTTTTGCATGTGTCTTTTGGCCATTTGTATTTCTTCATTGAGGAATTTGTCTGTTCAATTCTTTTCCCCATTTTTGATGGGGTTGGATGCTTTTTTCTTGTTCATTTCTGTCAGTACCTTGTATATCTTAGGGTATTAACTTTTATCTGTTGAGTATTGGTGAATAATTTCTCCCATTCTGTGGATGGCTTTTGTATCTTAGGCACTATTTCCTTTGAGGTGCAGAAGCTTCTCAGTTTAATATAGTCCCATCTATTATCTCTTCTTCACTTGTTTGGAGAGTATCTTGAGCAATTCTTTGATCCTCAATTATCTCATTTTTCAAACAAAAATAAGTAACAGAATTCCCCATACTCTATAGTTTTCTCAATTTTAGATGGTCTCAGTTCTTAGTTACTTTATCTGAAAAGTAGGAACTTCATATAGCTGTTGGCAAAGGATTAAAATTCTGCATATTCAACCACCCCCATGCCCACTTGTAGTATTCCAAAGTAGATCATACTTAAAATATAATAGGGGTCTTTTTGGCCATGCATCATCTTTGCATTGAAAATCAGGATATTTGAGGATAAGTATATCTGTCTCCAACTCTGTAAAGCATAGTAGCTAAAGGGGAATGAAAACTAGTGGTTACCATTCAATAGTGAAATCCCATGTATTTCATTTAACTATTCTATTTCTAGGAGTTACTGAGGTTCAGTGATTCTATCATCATTAGCACTTTCTCAAAAAGGAAAGGAAGTGACACCCAGTTCTGACACACCCCATAAATGCAACTTATAAAACAAAAATTCAAAAATTATGAAGAAGACATATGGATTATCAGATTCTAGAAATTATCCCCATTGTATAATTCTATAACTTTATTAGATATTTTAATAACTTAGCTTATTTAATAAGTGCAATAATTATTTTTCTTCTGAGAAACAAAGCTGCTATCTTTCTGGAGGTGCATAAGAAGAATAGAGGATTGAGTCAGAAGGACCACTTTTGTAAAGGGTGCATAAGCATATGAAAATATCTATACATTTTAGATTTAAGGAAATGTCTGTCAGTACAGATGAGTGGAATTGATATTGTGGTAAATATACACTGTGGAATTATAAGGAGCTGAAAGGATTGATGAAACCATACAATATGCTACAACCTTGTTGAAATTAGAAGATAGCATGTTGAGTTAAGTTATTCAGAAGAAGAAAGGCAAACATGGTGTGAGCTCACTTATCTGCTATATAGAAGAACTGGATGATGAAATATAATGTAGTAAAGTGGAAATGCCTTGATAAACCTTGACCCCAGAGATATATAGGAGAAAGGCAAAGAAAGAAATCAAGGTGATAAGGAAGAAAACAAAGGGAATTAATGAGATATCATGGTTTAGAGCTTTAATTATACTGATGATGTGAGCGAGTGGGATATCTGTACATTGAAAGCCCAGACACAAGTACTTGGAAGCATGTAGACTTAACTTTGTAATGTGCCTGGTAAGGTGGCAGGCAAGAAGTGGGGGTTGATGAGAGGTGGAGTATGATATAGTATGGCAGCAGTGGTGATACAAGTTAACACTGGTGGTGAGAGTAATAGTGAAATGTAAATCTAAAATTAAGCTATTAATAACTGTGTAAACAATTTTTTCAATTAAATAAAATATTTTAATCTGTCAATATCAGTACCAGGTTATCTGTTCCCCAGATAAGAGTACTTAATTATGAAATAAATGGTAAATAAAGAACAAGAGAAATTTATCACCCAATAATTAATTGTAGTTTACATTTAAGTGGAAATTATGGCCTCTTAGATACTGTGATTTTTTTTTTAACATTTCAACTTCAAGACAATCTGTGAGTGAAGTTCAGCAGGAAATCAAAACACTGAATGCCTGAAATGCAATTATGAATAAGTTTGCCATTACAAAGTTACTAAATAAAAGTTAAATTAAAATTAACCTTTCTCATCCTCAATTGTGTGTGCCAAAGAAAATCAAGTACATTGGAATCAACTTATCTAAAGAGTTAAAAAACTATATAAAATAAGTGACAACACACTACTTTAATACAGAAAAGAGAGTACATGGAAATGGAAATTCCGGGGGCCGGGCGGTGGCGCTGGAAGTAAGGTGCCTGCCTGCCTGCGCTAGCCTAGGACGGACCGCGGTTCGATCCCCCGGTTCCCCATATGGTCCCCCGTTCCTGCCAGGAGCGACTTCTGAGCACATAGCCAGGAGTAACCCCTGACCGTCACTGGGTGTGGCCCAAAAACCAAAAAAAAAAAAAAAGGAAATGGAAATTCCCCAGCACATGTATTTAGAGGATTAATATCATCAAAATTGCAATATTCCTCAAAGGACTGAACAGATTAAATGCTGTACCTATAAGGGTAACCATGATATTTTCAAAGAAATAGAGAAAACACTTCAGAATTCCATATGGAACAATACCCCAAATTCATATGGAACAATGTACAGAAGAGCAATACTTGGGAAAGAAGATAGAAGTCATCCATCTCCCCAACTTAAAATTTTACTACAAAGCCAGTATTTAAAATAACATAGTACTGTAATAAAGACAATCAGATCAATGGAATAAAAAACAGACTCTCAAGTATATGATCGGTTAATCTACTATAAAGGAGAAAAATAAGTAGAAGGGAAAGCTCTTCAACAAGTGACATTAAGAAAACTGTTCAGAGTTGCAGGCTGGGTCTACCCATGCGGAAGACCTGCTCTCTAACTTGGGTGCTCTGGGGGCCTTGATAGGCTCCTAGCTGTCCCCTCTTCGGCCCACGGCCTCCAGGCCTTCTGGATGGCAGCCCAGGGGGCCAGACTAGGTGGGTGTCGGGGGGGTGTCCCCTCCTAGATGGGGTCCCAAGTTTTCCCCGCCCTTCCCCCAGCTCTGGGGTGGTAAGGGTGTGGGCCAGGCGGATCCTGTCTTCTGGCTCTCTATCTATCCTGTCTTGAGTTGCAGGCTGGGTCTACCCATGCGGAAGGCATGCTCTCTAACTTGGGTGTGCTGGGGGCCTTGATAGGCTCCTAGCTGTCCCCTCTTCGGCCCCCGGCCTCCAGGCCTTCTGGGGTAGAAACATCGCGGGGGCTAACACCCCTGTGAGTACTGCTTATATTAATATTTCCAATCCTTATGTTATTATCTGTTTATCCAGAATGTCTATTTGTATTCTGCCCCTTCCCATTCCCGTATAAAGCTTATTTTTTACTCCTTTACTCTTACCCTCCTAAATGCCACTGCCCACATTACTCTTTTTAACTTCAGTCCTTCACAATCCTAATCATAGACCAATACGATGCATTGTGTTTAACAACCCCGAACTATTTCAAAAGACATACAATGAACACGAATTTCTTTCAAATATTCTATGTGTTTTTTCTTTGACATCTGTAAATCTTACTAAATATTCTCTTGACAGAGATGATTCTAACCACTTTTTTCCTTCTCTTTATGAGTTGTTCTATGAGCAATTCTGGTGATAGAGTCCCCTAGTTAATGCTTTTGATTGAACCATGTCATTTAGTTGGTTGGACTTGTTCATGTGCTCCCCATGTTTGCCAATAACACCACATGGCATTGTTCCTTTTTTGCATAGGCACATTAAAATGGGAAAATACTATACATACAAATAAGATCTTATTAAATAGAGTTTGCAATACACAAATCATGTAGTGTAAAGGGACCTTTTACCCTGAACACTGACATAATGACCTGGCATTATCCATTCAACTCTGAACCATGGAAGCCATCTACAAAACATCCAAGTTCTCTATAACATCACCAGGAAGCAATCCTCTATCACGGAAGACCCTACCACTGCTCAGACATCGAACTGCTCAGAAGAGTCTTTCCTTAATACTGAGAAGATTAACAACAACAAGGACCTGCTTACAGGATAGGGCTTCATGCATAGCCCTTTAATTACGAGGTGAGGCAGGAGGATGCTCCACATCCTGACTTCAATGCAGCATATGCAGATTCAAGGATCTTTGATACAGAAACATGACAACAACAACAGATACTGTGTAAAAAATAAAAGTGTGTTGGCACTACAATGTATTGGATTGGACTATATAGTTTGCCTCGAACCTAGAGTTGGTCTTATGCCAGGAAACTTCAGGGATAGGGTCTCTATGTATTTAGGTCAAGGTTATTTCTTTCCATGCCCCTCATATTTTGGTGGGCCTATGCAAACAACAATTGCCACTCTAACACCGTTTTTTACTGAGATCCTTTGACTCTAATCCTTACAAAAAACCCACTTAAATTTTTGAGGTTAACTTAAACTAATATGCATGTACATGGAAATGTTAAAAAATAATATGCCTCAAAAAAATAATAAGCCTCTAATGTTTAAGGAGTTACATAAGTTTTATGGCTATAGATGGCCTTGTGTGCTATTAAGAAGCATTATAATGTATATAATTATATAATATTACAATTATAATATTATAATTTGGGGTCTTGAAAAACAATTGTAATTCTTTTTTCAAGTAATTGTACATGTATTCTGTTTTATTTATCTTAATGTTCGTTGGCCGAAAATTCAAAGTAACATATCAGCAAGGAGACTTCTTCTGAGAATTATGAGTGACTTTCCTTCCACTGTAACCCTATCTTGTCCTCTTTCTTTGCATCTTTGTTCTCATAATTAAAATAAAAAAACATTAAAAAAAAAAGAATGAGGTATGGGTCAACTTTCAATTTCTTGCATGCGGTTTTCCAGTTCTAACAAACTCCTAGGAGATACTGTGTCTTGGCAGTAGAAAATGCCACTCCCATTGTGTGGGTTTGGGGGTTCTGAAAGAGACTCTAATAAAACAAAAGGAATTAATAATAACTGAAACACATTATGGAAAGACCACGACTTGAAGCCAAATTTTCAAATAAAACTCAGATTTCTAAAGTGGATTGAATTTGAACCTTGGAGTTTACTTAACTTTGTTATAGTCAGGTGCACTGAGTAAGGAAGATTCTCCTATAAGTTTAATGAAAATAAGTGATTAACCTCATCATTGTGATTGTAATATTTATTCATTCATGGGCAGAAATATCTTATATTTCAGAAAGTATTTAAAAGAGTATATGTTTTTAAAGTCATAGACATTTCATTCTTTTTTAGGTGGAACTGTCTAGTAGTCAGTAGTCAAAGTGGAGAAGAAAACTAAGTAAAATTTTATTTTACTTAGTTGAAAACATGCCTCAAATTTGCTTCATTTTTCATTTGTTCATTTGGTGATATCTTAAAATATAAATGAATACAGGGCATAGAGAATACCTCCCAAGGCTGGAGCACATGCTTTGTATTATGGAGACCCAGCTTTCATTCAGCTATATGGTTCAGCACTTTAATGTTTGTGATCTAATGTGTGTTTATTCATCTCTTTCAGTGTTACTCCAGGAAGTGTTCAGTACATTGAAAACTAGATCTGATCTTTATTCTGAATTCTTGGCAAAAGTTATTAAAGCCCTTGGAATTTTCTGGCTGGTAGAACTGCCTTGTTACTGATAAGTTTCTTTCAGCATTACCAGAGTTTGTGCTTATGGGTAAAACTTAAAAATCTCTTAATAGCTCCACGATGGGACTAGTCTCCAGGAACTTCAAGAAACTTTAAATTTTGAACTGCAGCTGCCCACATCTATGATATAATCAATCTTACCTCTATAACAGTACATCTCCCTCCTCCTTTACCTTCATCTCTTTTCTCCTCTTTTCCTCTCCATACCTCTTCTCTCCTCTCTTCTCTCTCTTCCTATCATCTCACATTTCTTTTACTTACCCGTTTCCTCTTCTGTACCACTTATCCAATACCATCCCATACTATCCCATCCTGTGTGGTCTTATTGCATCCTATACTACCCTATCCTATCCTATACTACCCTATACTCAACCCTCTCTTAGTCTTTTATATTCTATTTCCTGTTCCATTCTATTCTGTTTTATTTTTACTGCATCTGTGTAAGCTTACACAAAACAATTTTGTTTTTAGGCTTTGTCCCTCTAGAGGGATTGTTAATGAATAGTTTGTACCAAAAATAAAAGTAATTATAGATATACAAAATTTTGTAAAGAGAGGAAGAAGAAAATGAAAAGAACGTCATTAGAGTCTACTTTTTTTTCCCCAGAAAGTGGGGTATGTCTCTTAAGTTAAGAGCTACAGGGATGCTATTGCTGTAACTATTTGAACCTCACCCATAGCCTCCCAGCATTTGGCATCAGAAATCTTTCAAGGATATTGCAAGGTGAATTCTGCCACTGCTGGAGGAAAATATGTTTTCTAATTCCCTCTTATCTCTAAAATCCAGTGCCAGAGCCTCTTATTGGATGGCAAAATATAAATGTTATGTAGAAAGTAAGTGCTAATGGAGTCTAAAACATAGTTCTCATTCTTCCCATCTCCATGATAAGAGGAATTATATTTGTAAAGAGTATGGGAAAAAGTGCTAGCCACTTAAAATATATTTTAAATATCTAACATGTTCTCAGAGCAGAAAGGTAGATGTAAACATTAAATGAGAAGTGCATATTAAATATTAACAGAACAGAACTGGAACAATAACACAGCGGAAGGGCGTTTTCCTCGCAAGTGGCTTATCTAGGAAGGACCTTGGTTTGATCCCTAGTGTGCGTATGGTCCCCCAAGCCAGGAGCGATTTCTGAGTGCATAGCCAGGAATAACCCCTGAATGTCATCAGGTGTGGCCTAAAAAACAAAAAAATATATATTAACAGAATATATGGACATATTTTAGTATTAGGTTATAGAAGAATTCTTGAATTGACAATTTGATATGAGGGCAATGATAAAGTCTTAAAAAAACTGTGACTTGACTATTTCTTTATACTTATCTAAAATTTTGCTATCATCTCAGGCAAAATTTTATTATATCTAGAGAAAAGTAAGTACCTCCATAAATGCCAGAAAATCATGTTTTCTGTAGGTGTTTATAAAACATGAGAATAGAATAGCACACTGGAAGCAACTGTAATACAAGATCGTAATCAAAATGTGTTTTCTTTATACACTAAATGCATGAACATTCAACCCAGATATTTGAAACCTGAACTTGACATCTGTCACTGCACATTCCTGGACAGTGTGGCCTTTCATGGGAACTTGGAAACTCTTTTCTGTAGAATTCTTATTTAGGTATTGAATGGTTTCCTAAGAAAGATTTATTTCTTTTATTCAAACTTCATTATTCTCCCTGCTGTCTTCCCAAAATAAAAATGTTTCCAATTTCTGTGAGAACATCTTGGTAAAAAAATTGGAAAAAGCAAATGACTAACAGGAAGAACATTAAATGTACCTGGAATAATGAGTAATAGGAAAATGAAAAGTGCTAATTTCTTATTAAATCCAGCAAGATGACTCTAGTTAAAGGGCTAATTAAAATACTGGAACAGAAAATTTTGTTTTTCTAATGAAATGATTTGAAAGATCTAGAAAGCATAATCCTTATAGGACAAATCTGTTTTTGTTTTTGTTTTTGTTTTGTGGGGCCATACCCAGTGACACTCAGGGGTTACTCCTGGTTATGTGCTCAGAAATTGCTCCTGGCTTGGGGGACCATATGGAATGCTGGGGGATTGAACCATGATCTGTCCTAGGCTAGCACCAGCAAGGCAGATGCCTTATCACCTGTGGCACCACTCCAGCCCCTTACAGGAGAAATCTTAAATATGACAGCCTGTCTCAGCATTTTTTATGTTGCATGAAGTTTATTAGAAGACTCAATATTTGAACTTTGCTCAAATTAGTATATATTAGAACTATATACCCGTTATAACTATAAGAGTAAATGGAAAATAATTTATTTAGTAGGTAACAACAGTCTTAATATTCTCTACCCACTGACTCAGAGCTGATTAATACTTTACAAACCAGACATGTTTAGCTGGCAGCCTAGCTCAGAAGAGTCATCTCATTACTGCCCCATTATTATGTTAGCCCTTTGCTCAAAAACTGATTAGTGAGCCAATTAACTACCCTCTCATTAATGTACAGGAACTCAGAAAGGTGGTGTGTTTGCCTTTTACAGATGTTTCCCACTGCAGTCATTTATTTTGAATATCATGAGAATTAAGTGCAGAATAATGAGAGACTTTTCAGTCTTCAATCTTAATATCAGTTTTTAAAAAAACTCAACAACTTAGGTAAAGATGGAAAGAAGAGGAAATAGTTTTCTTTTTCCAAAGAGTCCTTTTCCACTAGCACAGAAGTTCTGAGAGGATAGGGTTTTATCTTTGTGTATGTTGGAATCCAGATGTTAAGAATTGTGCTTGGCATGTAATAGATGTTCAATTATCAATTACTGAGTAAATAAATGAAAAGTTGACAAGATGCTAGTTTTTAATGACAGACCTTATATGATTTTCACTTTCAGAGAACTCTCAGACTAAAAGGGAAACAAAAAAAAACAGATATACTCTAATGGGTAATAAATTATTTTGATACAGATGTAAGTAAGAATATGAGATAAAATGATTCTAAGCTTGGTGTTGAGGTAGGGTCAAAATAAGTAGCAGCAAATAAGACTTTCTAATAAGTTTTAGGAGCTCAGTAAGACAAATAGTAAAATTTCACAACAGTAAAATTAGCACAACTTCATCAAAAGAACTTCTTTATTTTTTATTTTAAAGACTATGCAAATCAAAATAATAATATCACACCACATACTTGTGAAAATGGACTATATTAGAGAGACAGGAAACCAGTGTTGGAGAGTAGGTGGAGAAGAAAGAATCCATGTACAATTAGTGAGACTATAAATTGGTCATTCTTAGCCATTACAGAAAGCAGGAGTAAAATAATTTGACAGTAATCATTGCCAAAAACTTAAAGTAGTCATTCCGAATATTTAGTTATCCCATTTATGGATATTTACTTGAAAATCACAAAACA
>PVKC010009777.1:6780-26524 GCA_004027635.1 Crocidura indochinensis | reverse complement strand
AACCAAAAAAAAAAAAAAAAACCACACACACACACACACACAAAAAGATTCCTCTAGGGCAGGGCTACAAATGTTGTATGAAGGGCCGTTTGCGGCCCGCAGGCCGCAAGTTTAAGACCCCTGTTATAGGCTATAAATTATAATTTAAGAGAAGACAGAAAAAAGGAAGAAAAACAGACAGGGCAGAACTTATCCTGGGGCCAATAATAACAACCCTAGTTGTAGGCTTTGGCCAGTGATCTGTACAACAACAAAGATCTCTGATTCCAGAAGTCTGAGGCAACTGCAATAAAGAAGAACTTATGGACACATAATTAAAGACTTGACCCTAGGCTTCGTCTTAGGATGGGTGCAAAAACCAAGACCACCTGCTACAGAAGACTTATTAAAACAATAGTGATGGAACTTCGTACAGTGGTCCTCAAACTACGGCCCGCGGGCCACATATTGTATTTGTTCCAGTTTTGTTTCTTCGCATCAAAATAAGATGTATGCAGTGTGCATAGGAATTTGTTCGTAAGTTTTGTTTTTACTATAGTCTGGCCCTCCAATGGTCTGAGGGACAGTGAACTGGACCCCTGTTTAAAAAGTTTGAGGACCCCTGTCAGAACTTCTAGATGTTCTAGAACCATAAAGACTCCATCCTAGTCTCCACCAAATGACCTGTGAAAATACCAAGATCTCTAGTCAGAGAGGCCTAATCTTATCATCCATGACTGAGCGGAAAGGTTCCAGACACCACAAAAGTACCTAGGGGAGAGTAAAAGAAAAGGTACAGAGCCTGAGTTATGACAATATACTTCCATGACAGTACACTTCAAGGGCGTAGAAACCCTTAGAAAGGGAATTACATTTCTGATCTCCCCAATATTTACTGTGCCTATGAAATAAAAATAAGATGCAAAAATTAATTTTTAGTTGTTATTACTGTTGTTTTGTTTTGTTTTATTTTATGTTTTTGTGCTCTATTTTGTTTTTATTTCAGGACCATGATCATTGTTTGGTTGTTCTCTTTATTACTGTGGTGCTCTTCAGCTTTTTTGTTTGATTTTTTTTGTATTGTTATCACTTTTTTTTCCTTTTTCCCTTTCTTCTATAAAATAAATTAATATTTTATCCCTTTTTTCTCACCTATTCATTTTTCTCTCTCTGCACATAATGCTTTCTTAGAAACTAAAAGACTGTGTTTTTAAACTGTTAAACACCAATTTAACCAATTCAACCAAACTGATATCTTTCCTATTTTATCATTTATAATTTGTAGGTGACTGCACAATCAGATACAAAGACATTGCCATTGCCATGATGGTATATCTGAATATTTAGGAATTGATTTATTAGAAAGTATTGTATCATAAACTTACTGCAAATAATGTATAAATGTGTTAATCTATTAAAATTTTTGAGGTTTGCTGGAACTATATAAATCAAAAAGTAACTGCAAAACCTTATAATATGAAACAATAGTGCAAGAATAAAGTATACAAAGGTAAAAAAAACTAAGAAAGAAATGAAGCACTTAACATAATCTTCTTATTCCAGGTATCTACAATGACTGGCTATAATATAGATTTAAGAAAGAGAAACAATTTTTATCTTTATTGAGTATTTATTCCTAGTTAATGACCAAGTTAAGTTGGTTTACAAATATAGAATATAATATAGATATCTATTTTCACAAACCTTGTCCTGATTTAAGAAATATACTGCCTAATATACTATTCACAATATTATAAATATCTGTATTGTTTCTTTAGAATCAGTTTTAGCTTATTATAATCATCCTATTTTAAATGTGAAACAGTAGAAAATGAAAAATTTAAATAAATTAAATGTAATACATCATAGACTATAATTGCATCACATTTTCTACTTATGCATATATTTGAATACCGTTAAAACAAAGATATTGAAGAGACATCCAAACAATTCTCCATTTCAAAGCAATAAGTAGGGCTGATTATGTATTTAAGGAAATGATCACTGCAAATTTATTATCTTTTTTGTTTTGTTTCCTTATGGGGCCACACCCAGTGACCTCAGGGGTTATTCCTGGCTGTGCACTCAGAAATTGCTCCTGGTCTGGGGAAGCCAGGAATTGAACCCAGGTTCATCCTGGGTCTGCCACTGCAAGGCAAATGCCTTACCACTGCTCTACAGCTTTAGCCCCAAATTTATTATCTTTAATTGGGTTTGAAGCTCACTTTCATAATGGAATTACTTTCATAATCTCACTTCTATTCAAAGTTAATTTTACCACTCTACAGATTCTTTAAAAGCATGGCAAATTATTTATAATCTGATAAAATTAAAAGCCTCAATTTGTAAACAAAGCTTATCTACTTATGTTTTAGAAGACATACCCATTACTTAAAAGAGCATTATATATCCTAGTAAAACTGAAAATGAGTCACAAAATTAAAAGAAACAAAATTTGTATGAAACTAATTAATCATTGAATAATACAAACTTAAATTAAATTAGGACATAGACTAGTTGAAGTAACACATTGATGACCATAAATGACATCCTTAGAAAACTTGCATTGTTTTATATTATATTCTTTTTGTATCTCGATGTATGCATGGTTATTAAACTCGACTCTGTGAGCAGAAGGATAATGTATAAGTAAAATCATTAGAATCAGTGCCAGATTGAAAAAAATTGTCCAGATGTGTCTGTTAATCATTTAATCTTGAACCTGAATCAATCTTTCAAAACTTTTTCTCTACTCATTTGAAATTTGAATGAGAACATCTGTCCTTCTTTTTAAACAGCATTTTTGGGATTCAATGGAATGATGTACAGGAGTTCATAAAGCTGTCAGTACCATTCTTCTTTCTCTTATCAAACATATGAAACTATTAAAATCTGATTCTTTACTCCTGTACACTTCATAACAATATGTTTCAAATTTGATCCCTCTTTCATAATATATATTTTGCTAATAATTTTAGCTCCGGAATTTGTCAGTACAATTAAATGTATTCCATGTTTGTTAATGAAATCCCAGAAAATATCTCCACTTTTATTCTACAAAATAAAACTTTCTCTTTCAAAAAAATAATCCAAATTATAACTGTGCATAGCTTTTGTTATTGATACATACATATATACATTTGTATACATATTATTATGTATAATTATATCACTTCTTTCAATCTATACAATAAATATAAACACTCATCAGGAACTCTATTTCCTCGATTTGTCCAGAAGTTAAAATTCTTCCATTTTTCAAAATCATAACTTCAAATTAAAAAAAAATCCTATAATTTAAGTAGTAACTTACCTTAATGAATATGAAAAAGTAGTAAGATTTTTTTAAATCTTTATAGTATTTTTATGTAAACTTATCATTTTGAATTTATTCATTAATTCATGTATGTGTTCATTCACCTTTGCTTTTTGGGAATCTATGAAGTGTTGAACAGTAATCTAGATGGAAAGAAAGTATTTTTCTGTCTCTGAGAATCATTACACCAATGTCTTTTATTTTTCTCAAACCCCATAGATGAGTGAGACCGTTTTGTATTAATCTCTCTCCCTCTGACTTATTTAACTCAGCATAATAGATTTCATATACATCCATGTATAGGAAAATTTCATGACTTCATCTTTTCTGATGGCTGCATAACATTCCACTGTATATATGTACCACAGTTTCTTTAGCCATTCATATATTGAGGGGCATCTAGGTTGTTTCCAGAATCTGGCTATTGTAAACAGCGCTGCAATAAATATAGGTGTGAGGAAGGAATTTTTGTATTGTATTTTTGTGTTCCTAGGGTATATCCCTAGGAATGGTATTTATATTTTAGATGATTTTATTTTATGTTATTTTATTTGGGGGAGGTTGGTCATACCCGGTGGTGTTCTTGGGTTACTCCCAGTTTTGCACCTGTAGCAGACTCTGGGTACCATATGGGATGCCAGGGATTGAAACTGTGTTGATTCCTAGTCAGTTTCTTGCAAGGCAAATAATTCCTTACCCACTGCACTTTTGCTCCTGCCCCATGCCTAAATTTTTCTAACTTTTTTCCTATAATTTCCATAGAATATTTAGATAGTTTTATACATAATAATAACATTTGAGTAGTGTGTGTGCATGTGTATGTATTTGTATACACACTTATTACTACCATTTTTTGTCTGGTACTTTCTTTAAGAAGAAAGATTTAAGTATTTTAGTGAAAGTGTTTTGGATTCTTTTTCTTTTAATATATTTTCTTCTTTTCCTGAAAATATTTTATTCATCTCTGGGGTCAGGACACTTACTGATCAGTATTTGTTTTCCTGACAAATTTCTTAGAAAAAATAGGCCTTTAAACTTATAAACTGATGTTTCTTCATTTTTATTTTTTAGTCTGACATGATTACTATGTCTATATGTCTATGAGGCATTTGTTCACATTTGCTTGTTTGTTTGTTAGTTTGTTTTACCACATCTGGTTTTGCTTAGAGCTCCTTCCTGACACTGCATTCAGGGATCACACCTACTGGTCTCTGGGTACCATATGTAGTGCTGAGCATGAAATCCAGGTTGGCTACATGTAAGGCAAGCACATCTGACCCTCTGTTCTCGCTCTTTATGAGACATTTAAATTGAGATTTCTTTGCCAATTAAGAGAGAGAAGGCAAATTTTTAAAGTAAATAAAGAGACTATCTAAATTAAAAAATATGTAGTATTTAGCAAATAACTAATATTTCAGTAAAAATGACCATTCTAATAAATAGAAACACCTTATTTATTTAAATTGTCAAAAATCAGCAATTGATAAAAGTTTATGATTGGGTTTTGAGAATAGATGGTAATGAAGATAAATTAAATAGAAAAAAACTAATATGACCTAATTTCCTGCTCCCTTGCTGTTATAAAACATTAAATATAAGAATATTTATATGTAAATCTAGATTTGTTATGATTCTTATTTTTTATCTGAGGGATGATCCATATAAGTTTTTATTAAGCTTATATCAATAATTGCTTGCTACCATGGTAATGATTAAGAATGTAAAACAATTGAAAACATAATTTATTATATTTTGTGCTTGCTCAGCAACACAAAAACTCTACTCACAGTTGAACTTTACTTCAAGAATATGATTTGTTTTCAAAAAAGATGATAAAACAACTTATTTACACTAAGAGGAAAGATTTGCAATGTCTGATCATTCCTTATGGTAATAATATCTATGACCATACTTTGATTCTAGAAAATAATCTAGGAAATCTATCATTGTGGCATTCTGAAAAAATAATTTTAATCTTGCTAACTATAACAAACAATGCATTTGTATCCTTAACCTTAATATTATATTAAAATGCAGTTAATATCTCAAAATGAAAATTACATGTTTTCTTATTACATTTACAAAGGTATTAGTACATTTGAAAATAAAAAAATAAAATACATAGTTGCGAAGTTAGGAATCCTGTTATACTTCATTTATATTTGTCATCAAGAATATATAAGAGACCTGAGCAGTGACAGAAAGGTTAGGGTGTTTTCCTTGCACGCTACTAATTTATAATGAACTGTGGTTCAATCCCTGAGTCCCATATAGTCCCACAGTCAGGAGCGATTTCTGAGCACATATCCAGGATGTCACCGGTGGCAAAATAAAAAAAGGAATATATAACAACTTTTAGAGAAATCCTACCATAAATCAATAGTTTTTATATATTAGTTGTTCAAACTATACAGTATTTAACTTTTATGAAAAGACTCCATTATAAGTGATGAGACATTAAGCATCACTATTTTCCAGTTGAAATATGTGATTATTATTTCTCTGTAAACTGCGTCATTAATAGTATATTGCTTTCACTGTAGATTTTCATAGATGTCTTTTTTTAGCTTATACACTAAATTAAATCAATTAATGTTGATTGGTTATTTTGTTATTGGGCCTTCTCCAATGAAATTAATAGAACCCAAACAAAAACTTGTGTAATATTTTGCAATAAATTCTTCTGTAAATTCATTTGAAAACAAAATATCAAGAACAGAGATATAAGATTAATCCACATGCTTTGCACATAGTCTGCCTTGCCAACACTGATCCTTCATAGCCCTTAACACAGAGTCAGGATTAAGCTCTGAGAACTTCCAGGTGTGGTCCAGACCCTAATCTAAACCCCCAAATATATCAAAATTTTGGAATTACATAATAAGTAGTTTTTAATTTTAAGTTTTGTTAAACTTATATTTTAAGTACCCTATAAATGTAGGGAATAAAAGAATGCATATAAATAGCCTCTGGAGTAGAGGTAATCAAACTCTGGAACTCTATAAACATAGATTAATAGGTTGACTCATTAAGCATAATATTTCGGAGGGTCAAATCTAGCGATGCACAGGGGTTACTCCTGGCTCTGTACTCAAGTATCACTCCCAGAGCAGCTCAGGTGATTGTACAGAATGCTAGTAATTAAACCTGGAATGGCTGCTTGCAATAAGAGCCCTCTCGGGGCTGGAGAGATAGCATGGAGGTAAGGCTTTTGCCTTTCATGCAGAAGGTTGGTGGTTCAAATCCCGGCATCCCATATGGTCCTCTGAGCCTGCCAGGAGCGATTTCTGAGCATAGAGCCAAGAGTAACCCCTGAGTGTTGCTGGGAGTAACCCAAACCAGCGCCACTGCCCGGTCAATAAATGATCTATTAATGGAGATCATTAACAGTCATTTATAAAATCTACCTACTTTCTGATATTTAATACCTCTAATAATTCAGCAAGAAAAAGCAAAAACTTAAAAATGACTCTTGAATCCCACTGATATAATCAAAACATAATCTCATAAATCTAATTTACACAACTTTTATAGTGTATCATGAATGCTTAGACATGGCAAACAAGGTATTGAGAAGACAGAGCAAAAAAATCAAAACTAAATGATTTTTTCACATAAACTTGCTCTGAGTCATTGGACAAGGTGGTGTTTACCAAAATGGGAGAAGGAGAGGAACAAGGAAATTAAAATCATGTAGAATGATGTACTTGATTTTTCTAGGAATTCTGCTTAGTACTTGTAAAAGTGAGGTTATATAGCTATACATCTAAAAACAATTTTTAAAATAGTCTGCAAAATGTTATAAAATAAAATAAAATGTTATATGGTACTTAAGTAACACTCTTTAATAGTAGCAATGTTAATTTAATATTATGCAAATATTAAGAAAAATAATTACTAGCTTTATGTCTTATTAAAATTTTTGCTCTTTATTTTCATGAATTTTAGAAGTTATCAAAACCATTCACTTTAATGAACATAGTAAGAATGTTGTGTTAATTCTGCTAATATTATTAGTGCTGCCAATAAAACTTTATCTTCAGTTTACTCAAGATATTTAAGGAAAATATACTAAGTAGATACAAATATGTACTTTTCCAACTCCTAATGTGAACTAATAAATGCATTTAATATCTGTGATTAAAATGCATAAGGTCTATTGTGATTAAATCATTCTTGGTAATAGCTAGGTTCAAATTTTAATTATTTTAACTACTTGCCTAATACATTGAGTTTCTATTTCATGCTCTAATTCTATTCCAGATATCATCCCAGGGAGTGGAAAGTCATGATGTGAATTGATGAGAAGGAGCTTTGGCGCCATCTTGCGGGTAAAGAAAATTATGTTTCTGTTTTGCTTTCAATCCATGAGGAATGCATGGATTATATTAAATTTTTAAATCTCATGAAAACCTTAAAAGTTTACAGATATTTTTAAAATATCATAAAATAAACCTATATTAAATGTAATCTATTATGTTTATTATCTATGTGTTTACTAAAGATTTTCTGTTTATTTAAATGATCTATTCTTTTACTTGTTTTTCCACATAACTGATAAACTCTCATCAAGATCAAAGTAAAAATAATAATTACAGGCAGAAGAGAAAATACAAGGGTTGTTCTTGACTTGTATACAACAGATCCCTGTTTAGTCTATAGCACTACATTAATTTCTCCCAAGCAGTACCAGGAACGATACTTGCCAAAATCCCCTAAATAAAAAGTAAAGTAAATGACTAACAAAGATGAACACAATTTGCATTTCTTTGAAATGTGTCTTGATTCTATTATTATAGATTTCTTCTCTAATTTTGAGAATTTTCTACATTTTTCTTTTTTTTTTTTTTTTTTTGGTTTTTGGGTCACACCCGGCAGTGCTCAGGGGTTACTCCTGGCTCCATGCTCAGAAATTGCTCCTGGCAGGCACGGGGGACCATATGGGGCACCGGGATTCGAACTGATGACCTTTTGCATGAAAGGCAAACACCTTACCTCCATGCTATCTCCCGGGCCCCAATTTTCTAGATTTTTGAGTACTAAACTATTATATTAAATAATAAATCTTATATTAAATAAATCTCAATATTGACATGTTCTACATTTTTGAGTAATAATAAACTATTATATTAAATAGATCTCAATATTCATATTTTAAAGGACATAAATATATGTCTAGGGCAAAATGTATATAATAAGTATAAAATCTCTTTGCCTTTCTTTTTGTTCTTTCTTTCTTTATTTATTTATTTATTTTTGTACCACACGCAGTACTACAGGTTGCTTACTTCTGGCTCTAAACTCAGGGATTATTCCTGGTAATGTTTGAGAACTATATGTGGTACCAGGGGTCAAATCCTGGTCAACAGCATGCAAGGCTCCAATCCCACCAACAGTTTTCTTCATAGGTATAATATTGAAGTAGCAAGCATATAAAACCATTTTAACTATATATAGTCATGAAAGCATAGTGTAACTTATCACTCCAAACTCACTTATCTAGGTTCAACTACATTCCTGTGATTAACATACTAACTACATTCAATCTATTATCACAAAAGTGTTTTTAAACCAATAGCTTATAAACAGGTGGACTTATTTTTCCTTGTTTGGGAGAGTAGATATTCCAGGTGCCTGTTGAGACTCATTTAATTTATTTCAAAGTTGGTTATCTTTTTTTTAATAGTTTTTAATTGATGCCAATGTGAATTACAAGTCTTTCACAGTTATGTTTAAGGTACATAGTGACCACCCACTGGCCGTTTTTAGCATGCATCGCATCCAGTACTTCCACCCTTAGTCCCTCGGACTGCTGATGTGACGTCTACCTTTTGTGTGTAGCTTGTTGTGGTGTGAGTCTCTTGATTCCATTGTCATTGACTATGGTTAGGCATTTATATCTGGTCTTTTTTTTTTTACTTCCATTCAATGTTCATGAGATTACTTGCCTCTGGTACCATCCACTCTTTTTTCTCAATTTATGTGATAGAACAAGATGCTTCGATTTTGATGCATCCATTGATAAGAAAAATAAAAAGGAAAAATAAAGAAAAATAAAAAATTGGGAAGGAGCACCTATTTAGAAACTATAAATATAAATTTAAAAGAGGTGTGGTCTGTGTGTGTTTTGTATAGACACAATATGTATTGTGAGATTAGAAAGGAAATTTCCTTGGACTAGAAGCTAGAGGGTTTCTCCACCCTTGAAGCATACTGTCATCCATGACATGTTCATTGTCAACCCCTCAGGTCTTTTTATGGTGCCAAGAAACATTTTGCTCAGTTGTGGTAGTTAAAGTCAGTCTTCTGTAATTTGAGATTTTCTTTTTTGCACAGGTCTTAGGACGAAGTCTAGAATAGAGTTCATCTCAGGTCTTTTTATGGTGCCAAGAAACATTTTGCTCAGTTGTGGTAGTCAAAGTCAGTCTTCTGTAATTTGAGATTTTCTTTTTTGTACAGGTCTTAGGACGAAGTCTAGAATAGAGTTCATCATTTCAGAAGTTCTCTCAGTCATGGTTGTTGCTGTCAGTCTTCTATATTTAATAATCTTGGATTTTTTTTGTTTTGTTTTGTTTTTACTGATCAAAGGATGGAATGTCTTCTGATTTCATCTCCTCATTAGGTGATGAGGTGAAGTGCTTAGGTCAACTTGTTGATGTTTTTATGTTGTCAAGATGTCCTATGAGCAGATCCTGGTGAAAGTTGGTGCCAGGTATTAGGGATTCCCCCAGGGGGAGTTTGATCCCTGGTGCTGTTTAGGAGAACTGTATCTATTTTAAGATTGGGTTCCAGGGTTCAGGGTTGGACAGTCGATGTCTGATTACATGAGCTCTAGGTTAAGTTTCCATGACAAATGTTCAGGGTGAGAAGGGACCTTGCATTATAAACTTTATAGGTTCTTATCCCTAGTAGATAAGAGCTTATCTCTATATTTAAGAGTCCCACATTTAGTGTGCCTATGCAAAAAGGATCTATGTCATATTATATTGTTGGTGCATTAGGGTATAAAAATGTCAGGCTATACAATACTTATGCCCTGGTTTTGATCTGAGCTTCTATCCCATGTAAGAATTTTCTTTTAGAAACAGAACAGGCAAAGAAAAATAAATGAAGAAATATATAAATAAAAATTCAAAAATATTAAAGATTAAAAAATGAATCTAGGAGACTACCTTTACATCTTTACATTTGGAAGTAGACACATTAACAGATATAATTACTAAGGGATTAAATATGTATAGAAAATATAGATATCCCCATTAAGTCCTTTGAGGTAGTCTTGGATAGGAAAGAGATCCAGGGAACATTTTCATTCCACCTCATGATCTTATTGAGACTGAGAAATAGTTTGAAGTGTTAAGGGATTGGTAGTGTCTTAGATGAATGTCCTTCTGGAACTTAAACCAGTAGCAGGAACCAGTCCATGCTGGTAAGTGTGTGTTTGAGAAAGAGGGCCACATAGAATGAGTCAGCAGGAGTGCTGGTTGCAGCTTCTTGCCTGGGTGAGTGATTCGGAACTGAAAGGGTATTCTTCATTTTGGGAGCTGGATGGCGACTCATTGGACAGGGGGTCAGTCACAGTTCCTAAGGCGTTAAGAACTGAGGGGTAAGAAGGTTAAATAGGGAGAGATAATGGATCACATTGATGGCGCAAGAGGATAGAAATTCTGAATGGGGGAAGGAGGGAAATATATATAAGAGGAGCTATATACAATACAGGTATGGATTGTTTACATTATAGATTAGGCAAACATGAAATAGTATCTTGCATACAAACTGACACCCTTCTGATAGACAAACATTAAAGATCTAATCATAGTTGTAGTGGGAGGTCTTACCCTAAAGGAGATGGTTTGGGAAGCTTAAGAGATAATTGAGTTAAGAAAAAACATTAATAGATAAATAAATAAATAAATAAAAATAGCTTAGGAGTGAAGAAAAGAGAGAGAAAAAAGAAAAAATAAAGATAGAAAAAAGCTAAAATAACTAAGTTGGGTTAGTAGCTTGGAGGGTAATGGGGTTTTCCCAATTTCTTAGCGCTTCACTCATGGCAGGATGAACATTGCTAAATAAAGCTTTCATTTATTGTGCATGAAGCATTTTAGAATAAACACAATTCTCACTACAAGAGTACTATGCAATATGAAAATGAGCACTATAAGAGGAGTCTATCTTATGTAGTATCATTCACCATGTCTTATGAAGAAGGAAAGGAGAGAAAAGGGACAAAGAAGAAAAATAATTTAAAAAAGAACGAAAAAGAGAGAAAGAGGAAAGAAAGGAAAGAGAAAGGAAAGAACAGAAAAGGAGGAAGGAAGGGAGGGAAGGAGGGAGTGATGGAGGGAGGAAGGGAGGGAGGAAAGAAGGAGGGAGGGAGAGAAGAAGGAAGGAAGGAAGGATGGAAGGAAGGAAGGAAGGAAGGAAGGAAGGAAGGAAGGAAGGAAGGAAGGAAGGAAGGAAGGAAGGAAGGAAGGAAGGAAGGAAGGAAGGAAGGAAGGAAGGAAGTAGAAGAACCCAAAAGGCTGCTGGAGTGTGTGGGTGCTTTCAAAATGCATGGAGATACTGGATGCTCTGCAAAGGACAGGCATCAACTTAAAGACAATATACAATTACAGAAAGTCTGGATACACGGAAGGGACCCTCACACAGTAACGTGGGCAGAGTCTAGATTTTACCCAAAGTTCAGAGTTCCTGAACCTTTATGAGCATTAAGACACTATAACTGAGGCAGATGATAAAAAGCCGGCCAAGGCGGACCAAAGCCCAAAGTAGACAGAACTACTACTTGGTCAGAGACTAGCGCATTAACAAAAGATCAGGAGGTTCTTGGCAGAGGTTCAGCATGGGAGGAACTGAATGAAGGTCTGTGTGCAAGAGGTCGTGAGCAAAAGCGTGATAGAAAGTGTCAATAGGACACAAACACAGGCACTTGATCAGGCCCAGAAGTTAGACAACCAAGGACAGCCAGCCAGCCAAGAACAGGAATCGGCTGAGCTCAGAGAAAACACGCAGACATGGAAGGCAGCAAGAGTGAAAGGAAAGGGCAGGTAGGGCTGAGAACCTGCCACAGCCCAGGGGGGCAGGAAGAGACGCTAGGCCCCTGGTTGGGTGGGACCTTTGGAAATCATCCCTGTGATGTAGCCTACCCACCAGAGGGGCCCCATGTGTGACATTTCAATGCTGGATGATGAGCAGGGCAGGGGGCTCACAGTTCAGTTGCTTTGTCTGGCAAACTGTGCCTGTGGTCTAACCATGTATTCGGACTGCTGTCCTGGTTCCTGATTAGCTAGACTTCTCTCTAGATTTAGGCCTACCTTTGATTTGGACAAGTGCTCTCTCTTCGTGTGGTGTGCTACCCTGCTTGTGATCTACTGCATCTTGGACATTCTTTTGTCTTGTCCTGATCCTCCACATCAGGTAAGTGCACAGGGGCAGTTCCTGGGGGTAGAAAAAGGTTTTCTGTTGTCCAACACTGAGCTTGGTCAACTCGGTGGAAGGTTAGGTCAGTTCAGGTCAGGTCAGGAGGAGGCTAAAGCAGGTCAGAAAGTCACTCCTCTGAGTCTCTCTTGCTGGCTAAGTCTTCCAAGCGATCAAATGGGACATTCCCTTCAGAGATTAGCCCTGTTGTCGGATCCTCTCCCCCAGAGGAGAGGAGAGAACTAGCTCTTTTTCTGTGGAGTCTGAGCTCCACAGGAGAACAGAATCTCGCACTTGGCCTGTAGTCACTATCCCTGGGTAAGCCTTCACTTCACCAAGGCTTGCTGACAGCACTACCAGGAAAATGAACGAAAATTTCTGAGAGTCTCTGACTTGAGAGAATAGAATCCTTTCTGGGGGAGCACGTGAACAAAGTGGAGCTTGTTTTGAGGCAAAACTTTGTCAAAGTACTACTGGCCCTGCCACAAAGGGGCATGTCTGAGACGTCAAAAGATTTTTGAACCTTTATGTCAAGTGGACCCAGGAAGAAACCACATGCATGTGATGCCTGAATTTATCTCCCTGACTTTCTGGAGGCATTTCCAGGTGGAGTCTCACAGTCTCAATGTCTGCCTTTATATCTCAGCATGAGGAGACATTGGGCAGGCAAAGATGGTGTCCAGGAACAGGTAAGAAGTTGCCTCTTCCTTCTGCCTGAACTTCTTGCATATAGTTTAGGGCCAGGACCGCAAACTCTGTGAATGCCAGTGGACTCCCCCGACCTCTGTGAGATTGCAGGCTGGGACCACAGACAGCAGAAGTAAAGGGTCTCGACAAATTCCTGCTTGTCCAGCACAGGGCATGCAGTAGAAAGGGACCTGGCCTGGGGAGATGGCCTCCAAGAGGGCTTGGTGAATGAGCATCAACCAATTGTGACTCCTTACCTGGTCAGTGCCCTGGGTGGGTGTACTGGATGGCTCTTCCTGGGAGAAACACGGTTCTGGATTCCATGAAAGTGGTGGAGTCCCCACAGCTTTCTGAAGGACATTCCCCAGAAGCAGGCTGCTCTGAAAGTTCTGGGCTATTGGGAGGCACTAGACAATCTTTGATTTTTATATTAATATCTTTATTCAAACACCTTGGTTACAAATATGATTGTAGTTGGCTTTCCATCATGTAAAGAACACCCCCCTTCACTGATGTAACATTCCCACCACCAATGTCCCAAATCTCCCTCCATCCCACCCCACCCCACCCCACCTGTACTCTAGACAGGCTTTCCACTTCCCTCATTCATTCACATTGTTATGATAGTTCTTGGTGTACTTTGTAATGCACAGAGAGATAGAGCTACCTGGGTTCTTCTTTTACCCTGGAGGAATAGCTCTGCTCTGCTGGCCTGACCTGACCTAAGGCTTCCCACGATTCCCCTAGAGCACATGTTTGGATCTGATGGCCAAGAAGAGGAGCAAGCCCCGGAAATGAGTTGACTTTTCTAGCCTCCACAGATTCAATATCTTGTTAGAGTGACTGCTCCTGGACAGGAAGGGATGAGCAGGAGGGGATGATTTGGCATGGCGTGAGATGGATGAGGGAAAGCCTATGAGGAGTGACTTTGTGAATGAAGAATAGAATGGGCCCTGGAGAAGAGGACAGGGAGCCATCTTTCCACTGTGGCAGAATGGCTGTGAGGCCTGGAAGAGGAGATCTGAACTCAGAGCCACCCATCCTCCACCCTGACCCCTTTCCATCTAGCAAGGGATCCAAAGGGGTCTTTCTGCTGTTCTCTGCTCCTTACATGACCCTTTTATGCTCTGAGTCCTTTGCAGATTACCTATGCGCAGCAGCTATGGCTGTGGCTACACAACCTCTCATCCTATTGTCTGTCCATGCAGCTGGGGAGGCAGACTGGAATGTAGCCACTGACACCTTCCACAGACTTGGGAGGAAGACATTCCCTCTCAGGCCCTTGCATTTCTGGGTCCCTCCTCCTGTGCCAAATGACGCCTGACAACTCAGGATCTGCTGTGCTCCCACTCTTCTTTCCCCTCTACTCTTCCCCGTACCTTTCCCCTCTCCTTTGTCAGCCCTGTCACAAAGGTCACAGCCTTTCCCTTCCATGCCCCTTGCCCAACATGGTCAGTATGGTATTATTTGGGAGGTCCTGGCAGCCTGAGACCCAGTTCACCCCGTGGAGAAACTAATTCGTTCTGGCTTCCCTAAGAGTCCAACGAGCCCCAGATTCTGCCTGTGGGGTGGTTGGCAGCACATCCACCTTGGCATGGAGTCTAGGATAGGAACTATGTGGAGCTCAGTGTGCCTTTGTGGCCTGAGCCATGACCACTCCAGGCCTGCTGTCACTGACCCCATTCGAATGCCCCTAGGGAGAGTGACCTGGTGGTCTCTGGCCCCTGGCATGCCCCCAAGCCTTCTGACCCTCTGGATTCTACTCTGCTACCTGGCGTGGCTCTTGAATTACCTGACCCATATTTGTTTCTGAAATGAGTCCCTTGCCTGGTTCTGACCCCTGCTTTGGAGAGGGCTCTGGAGCCTCTAGGTCCTGGACCAGCTTGGCCCCCTTGACACACCATCCTTCTCGTCATAAAAAGAAAAGGCCTATTTCAACAGCAAGGCCAGTGGCTCCGGCCCAGGCCCCTGTGGGCTCCTACCAATAAGCCCACGGGACCTAGCTGCCTTTTAGAAGAGCAAGGCCAGTGACTGTCCGGAGAAGACCCTGATGACTGGCCCCAGCTGCTGTTGGCCGGGACTCCAGTTCACCCAACACTGACTGTGGACCAGGCCCCCGACCAGCCATCATCAATATTGGACCATACCCCAAATGCCTGGCGTTGGCAGTCCTGGGACACCAGGCACAAGGAGGCAGTGCCAAAATTCGTGCACTGGCTGCTAGCTAGGAGACAGCTGGGACTTCCACCAGCCAGGAAATCCATAATCCCTGCTCTACATGGTCTATTAGATATTATTTGGGAGGTCCTGTCAACCTGAGACTCAGCTCACCCCTTGGGCCCAGAATCCTTCGGAAATTCATTCCTGCTGGTTTCCCTAAGACTCCAAGGAGCAACATGGAGAACTTGGTTCAACCAATTATGTTAGGCCCAGACCCCAACCTCCCACTGCTGACAGTGGGCCAGAACCCCCACTGCCCATCACTAATACTGGACAACAACCCATCCCAACCACCTGGCACTGGCAGACGTGGAACACCAGGCCCCTGGCAGCAGTGTCCCAACTCATGCACAGACCACTCTCTGAGACAACTGGAGTACCCAATGGCCAGGGGATATCAAGCACCTGGCAAGAGGACGTTACTTGCCCCACAGGGACCATGGTGGGGCTTGGGGGATGCAGAGAGTTGCAGCTGCTGTTCCGCAGACTGCACAGCAGCACAGCACAAAAATTGTGCAACCAGAGCTCTGAGAAGGCTGCTATGCTTCTGGTGCTTTGAGGCCATGGCTGATTAAAACCAGGAATCCTTGACTCCTATGAGGCTGTGGTTTTCCTGGATCCTTTGGTGGTGGGTTTCCTGCCTGCATGAGGCAGGCAAGGGATTTGCAGCTTGTTCTAGGGAAAGCTAATGGGAGAAGACCTTCTAGAGAACTCTTCCTTTGCTAGGGATCCTTGGGTGGGTGGAAATTCCATGCACTCTCTCTCCTCAGGGCGAAGGTGGGGCCAGCCCACCGCTGACACCGGGCCAGGACCCAACTGCCCATCACTAACACTAGCATTGAACCATGACACCAACCATCTGGAACTGGCAGTTCTGGAGCATCAGGCCCCTGGCAGCAATGGCCCAACTCGTGTGCAGGCCACTACTAGTTCGGAGACAGCTGGAGTTCCCATCGGCCAGTGAACTTCAAGCATGAGGAGGAGGACTTGGCTCGCCCCACAGGGGTCATGATGGGGGAGATGCCAAGAGCTTCAGTTGCTGTTCCGCAGATTACACAGCAGGGCCGGAGCTTAGAAGGCTACTGTGCTGCTTGAGTTTTGTAGCCAAGGATGCTGATGAATAAAACCAGGAGTCCTTGAGTCTCTCTTCCTGGGTCCTTTGGTGGCAGGGCTCATGCACAAGGTTGGCAAAGGATTCTCAGCTTGTTCTAGGGAAAGTGAATCTGAGAAAACCTTCTTGGAGAACTCTGCCTTTGCTTTGTTATCCTTGGGCGGGTGGAAATTCTATGCACTCTCTCTCCTCAGTGGGAAGGTGGGGCCAACCATATCAATCCTGGAAAGAAATTTCATGTCATCTTGAGGGTCACACTAGCCCTCAGCCAGTATCATAAAGCTTTTGCAAGCAGAGAAAGCTTTTTTTGTTTGTTTGTTTTTTGGGGGGGGGGCACACTCGGTGACGCTCAGGGCTTACTCCTGGCTATTTGCTCAGAAGTCGCTCCTGGCAGGCATATGGGGAACCGGGGAATCCAACCGCGGTCAGTCCTAGGTTAGCGCAGGCACCTTATCTCCAGCGCCACCGCCTGGCCCCGCAGAGAAAACTTTTCACTAGAGTTTTCCTCGGCAGAAAGCATGGCCTCCCTGGAGTTAACTGGCCTCAAGAGCAAGGCCAGTGGTTGCCCAGGGGAGACCCCAATGGGCTCAGGCCCCAGGCCTACTAACATGTTCCTGTCAACATGTCTGGGGGTGAGGGGATGAATTTCTGCATGGCCTTTGGAGAGTCAGGACTCAGCTCTCCAGTGTGCCTGAACCACCTTGTTTGATGCATGGTAGGAATTTGCACTCAGGAGTCCCCATACCCAGTTTTAGCGCAGTCTGTTACCCAGTCTCAGCCCCAGACCCATCTTTCTCCTTCAGCCCTGCCCCTTTCTGTCCCTATGTCCTCTCGGCCATGGTCTTCTCTGCTTTCCACCCTCCTCTACCTTTGGATACTTTCAGACACCTACTGGCTGCCCATCTGGCTCAAGCCCTCTGAATTCTTGGGCCAGAATTGTGAACTGGATGGTTGTGAGATGAGATCCTGCACCTACCTGGGACCTTGAGGGGACACAATTGTAGGGGCTCTGCCATAGCTCCTTGCTTCAAGCCCTCCCTTCTTCCTGACAGTGAGCAGAGGGGGCAGTAGCAGCCAGACTTCGAGGGCTTTCAAGAGCACTGTAGTCCTCCAGGGGACCTGCATGAAAAACCCTTCGGGCAATTACCTGATGTGATGCTGACCATGGACCAGATGATGTTGTGTCAGGCCCCCGAATGCCCACCCCTGATGTTGGCACAGGTTTTCAACTGCAAACCGCTGATTATGGCAGACCCCCAATGGCTCACCACTGATGATGGGACAGGCCCCTACAGCCACCTCTGATTTTGGGCCCAGACTGCACCTGCCCATGCTGATGTTGGAACAGGCCCCCAACTGCCCACCGCTGATTTGGAACAGGCCCCCAACTGCCCACTGCTGATTTGGAACACCAACCGTCAACCGTTAACTGTGGACCAGGCCCCCCACTGCCCATCACTGATGATGCACCATGCCCCCAATCACCTGGCGCTGGCAGTCCTGAAGCACCAGGCCTTTGGCAGTTGTGCTCAAACTCATGCACAGAGACAACTCCACTTGCTCAGAGACAGCTGGAGCTCCCACTGCCAGGGAACGTCAAGCACACCGGAGGAGGATTTGGCTCCATCGCGGATGTTGGGCCTGGACCCCGAACTCCCACCACTGAAGGTGGACCAGGACCCCAACTGCCCATCACTGGAAAACGACCCTAGCTGCCTGGATCTGGCAGTCCTGAGCACCAGGCCCCAGGTGGCAGTGCCCCAACTCATGCGCAGAGACAACTCCACTAGCTCAGAGATAGCTGGAGCTCCCACGGGCCAGTGGACGTCAAGCATCAGGGCGGAGGACTAGGTTTGCCCCACAGGGGCCATGACAGAGGAGATGCCAAGAACTGCAGCTGCTGTTCCGCAGAATGCACAACAGCTCCAGCACAAACACTTCGTTACCAGAGCACTGAGAAGATTGCTGTGCTGCTGGTGCTTTGCAGCCAAGGATGCAGACGATTCAAACCGAGAGTCCTTGATTATCAAGGCTCTCTGGTCTTCCCTGGTGCTTTGGTGGTGGGGCTTATGCAAGAGGCTGGCAAGGGATTCACAGCTTGTTCTAGGCAAAGTAAATGGGAGAAAACCTTCCTGGAAAATTTTGTCTTTGTTTCGGGATCCAAGGGTGGGCGGAAATTCCATGTACCTTCTCTCCTCAGGGAGAAGAAGGTGGGGTCAAGCATAGCAATCCTGGAAAGAAATGCCACGTGAAGGTCACCCTTAGCCCTCAGTCAGCATCCTATAGCTTTTGCAGGTAGAAAATCTTTCCCTACACCCTTTTCCTCAGCAGAACGTATGACCTCCCTGAGCTAACTGATAGGAGGCACAATGTCCTTGTGCTGAGGAATGTTGGAGCACAGAGATGCTACTTAGGGTAGAGTGGCCTCCTCGAGGGAAACTTTGGGGCCCTGCTCTCAAGGCACCTTTTTCTTTCATGTCACGGTTGCATTGCTGCTTTGGAGTCCTGCCCGCTCATGCTTCGAGATTGCTCCCTCTGGACTCAGTCTTCAGAAAAGGGTGCTATCGGGTTTCAGGGGTTCTCTGAAGGAGCCAGACAATGCCTCTTCTGCACTCCTATTGCTCTGGGGACCTGGACAGCACCTACGTCAGCCCCTGTGGCTTATCTGTCTGCTTTGGTATCAGGGTGATTCCAAAAGAGAATGCCATACAAAGTATTTGGAAGTGTTTCTTTATCTTCACAATTTCCTGAAAGAGCAGGGAAAGAATGGCCAGGAGGTTCTCTTTCAATAGTTGAAAGAATTCACTAGTGACACTACATCAAGGCCTGATGGAAGATAGCAGTAATTTAGAACTGTTGTACTTAGAAATACACATCTGGGCCCGGGAGATAGCATGAAGGTAAGGCGTTTGCCTTTCATGCAAAAGGTCATCGGTTCGAATCCCAGTGCCCCATATGGTCCCCCGTGCCTGCCAGGAGCTATTTCTGAGCATGGAGCCAAGAGTAACCCCTGA